>APFE031195128.1:26853-37764 GCA_000404065.3 Pinus taeda | reverse complement strand
CTGTGTGGCAGACTGATGATTCAGACTCATCATCCTTTGATTTGGATGATCATCTGTTCGGCAATGATGTACATTTGATGTCTTTATATTCCTGAATATATCGCAGCCTGGATGGATGAAACTAGATCTGGGGTCTTCAAAACTTGTTTAATCTTCACTCGGAGTACAAGTCGATCAATGTGAAAAATGTTCTGGAGTCGAACATGGAAAGACATCGCCTGATTACCAGCCAATAATGTAAGCTGTTAACAGGCGCGAGAGGAATCACCAATGATGACAATGACCCTCAAGGTACTACAATACAATTCGCGTGGTGTGAAAAGGGACTTGGCGTCGAACACCACACAAAATCTCTCAGTCGAAGGCCATTAATGTAAACCTGTCACCGAAAGTGAGAAACTTGCCATTGAGGCATGCAAGCTTCAAAGTACTGAAAGGGTTGTTCCTAGGTCGACTTCTTGGATAATCAGTTGATTTCGACAAGAAGTGACCCGTCGTAGGAGGGCCTTAATGAATCCCACATCTACGACACGGAATGAAGCAAATGATTTTGGAGGTGAAAACGATCTAACAATACAGGGTTCAAGGTGGCGGTCATGAAAGAATGGAGCATGAATGTATTGCAGTGGGTGAGACACAGGCGAATTTTCTGAATGACTTCTCTTGAACATATCGGCGACACTAACGATGGATTGGTAGCGTTAACCCCAAAGATGGATGGTGTGATGGACCAATGGTGATGACTAGTGAATGGAACAACCCAACCCGGCTTGGATGCGAAAGGAAAGTGTCATGTTCAAGAGCGACTTACTACCAATAAAGTTTCTTCAAGTTTTCTTCCCAATTTTCCCCAGTCATTGCTGACTAGTACCTCTTTATTTTTGTCAATCTTGAGGAGGATAACACATGCTTGTTCTATAATCCGCCCTTCGGGCGAACCTGTCGATATATTTTAGCAAGCCTAGCAACAGTGAAACTCGTTCTCATTCATGCGGACAAGTTTGTCGCTATTTGGTTTTAACGAGTTTAACGACAAAGATAACTCAGTCCCTTTCAATTTTTAGAGAGTTTGAAAGGAATGGAAAGGAGACTCCAACGATTCTTTTTCGTCATGCAATCCCTTAAGTCCGAAAAGCGTAAAATAATACAAAAGGGATGAGTTTTCAATAGTTTTAACGAGCCGAACAAGACAAGCGCTCAATATTTTTGTGTAATAATCCCTCAGGTCCAAAAAGATTAAAATCTAGAGGAGGGATAGCACTTCCGATGACTTTAACGAGCCGGAGAGGCCAATTGTTTGGCAATCTTTTCATATTTTACAAGTCAGTTGAAAAGAGTTTAAAGAAGACTCATTTACGAGGAACGAGTGATGATTTTGGGTAGCAGCTGATTCCAGGTAAGGTTTGGAATTCTCCAATCACGGCAGTGTCACAAGGATGGCTAATAGAATCACTCTTTGCAGATGTTCCTCGAAGGGGTAAAAAATCATATGGGGGTGAATGATCGACTAAAAACAGAGTGGAGGTGATGATGAGAACAAAACCAAGGCTCAAAAGCTGGCGATAAGGCATTCACAATGGTTATTTACCGGTTCATTTTTTAATGAGCTTAAACGCTGGGGCAAACATTTGATCATGATTTATGTTTATTTTTTAATGAGCTTGAACTATGTGCTAAAACTGCTCGTGTGGGGTTTATTTTTTAACGAGCTTGAACCCAACGGTAACACTGCTCGCCAGTCATATAATAAGAATGTCTCATTCAAGATGCTATTTTGAAGGGGCTTACATCTTTAAAGCTTTTCCCTGAATCCTTTCTTTATGCAAGTTAGGAAATGACTAGCCTTACGGGTTTAAAGGGTTAGAGGTCCTACAAATTTAAAAAATAAATAGCCGCTCTTCACTTGCATGTGGAAAGGTTTGCGTGCCCCCAGGTATAGCGAAAAATTTCCAGTTTACCACGAAAGTTCCGTTTGCGTAGCAGACAAAAAGCTTCCTTGGTGATGCCTACCAAAATAGACAAAGGGGAGTGTTGCGACCGCCTGCCACTCAGCATAACCTTAACGAAGGTATCTTATTCCAGCCTAATCCCATTTTCCTGTGAGGACGGGTGTGAGACTAGTCATATATCCTCGCGAAAACCCCCTCTATAGCCAAGGTTTCCCTGCCGAAACAGACCAGGGTGCATGCCCCCTGGGTTTCAGTCACATCCTCTTGAATCACTCGCGCTCATCAGGTGGATGGACTGGAGATCGATGAGACATTCCTTGCGTGAAAAGACCATTTAGGGATGGCATTTGACTATTTGTGATGTGTGAACCGGGGAATGACATTTGGTCCACGAGCTTGACAATTTTGCCTTCGTGTGGAAAACACATTACTCTAAAGAGTGAGGAGACGATGGCTCCCATGCAATAAATATAGTCACGTCCAAGGAGTATATTATAATCTAATGCTCCTTGAAGTACCATTACGTTCATGTGAACAGTTTCCCTTCTCAAATTAATGGGCACATTTGGAAGGATCCCTAAATGTCGACTGGTTCCTTTGTCGAACCCTGTTAGATTTCTCATTTCAAGCAAAAGTGATGGCTAACCAAGCGCTTTCCAAGCAGTTGAGGAAATGATACTCACAGAAACCCCTTCATCGAAGATGGTACTAGCCATGACCATTCTGTAAGCTTGTACAATGATTCTGAATGGTACACTAGCTGGTAAACGGGGTCTACCTAGTAGATTCCAGTCGAAGGAAATGGCTAGGTTGCCTGGTGGTGGGACCAAATAGACGGCCAGATATGACTCTGATGAACTTCCTTCCTACGATAAAGAAATGGGTAGACTGCCCCCAAGTTCATCGGAATCTGTGTTTATGAAAAGAATTTGAACGGTTTCGTTCTCTTTCTCTTCAGTGATGGTATCATTCGAAGATGAACACTCTGAAGGCAAGACCGGGTCAACTGCCGTCTCGACCTTTTGACTTTCCTCTGGTATGGATTTAGAGGGTTCATTTTCAATGATAGATGCTTCGGCCAACCACAATGACGGGCCAGCTGGATTTTCAACCAGTGGAGGACTTGGCAAGAGTTTTTTTATATCCAGGAGGAAGCCGTAGGGGTGAAGCAGGGAAGTCATCCAAAACTCTTTTAGCTTCGTCAAGGAAGGGACAACGGTGGACAGCGTGATTTCCTTCACACAATTTACAAGGAAATTTGGGATTCCTTTTTTGTCCAAGTGCTTCACTTTCACTGGTTGATGGTGTGCATTCAACATGATCATTAGAGGTTGACGCCACCAGATTGTGCAAATGGGAAGACCAGTCCCTTAAGATCCGAGGGATGCAGGGACAATCTCGGTGATAGTAGTCTCCATTGCAAAAGACACAAGGAGATTTAGGTTTCAATGGTGCGGTGTGAGGATTTTCGCTAGATGACACTTGGTTGCCCCCTTTTGATTTTGGTTCCTTTTTCTTCTTTTCCTTTTTCTCTTTCTGCTTCTTCTTCTTCTCAGTTACTTGATTTTTAGCTTTATCGGCTTTATCAAGCGAAGAGGAAAGAGGACAGGGAGAATCAGATGAAGTAGAAGGTTGGGAGGCAACTCTAGTGTCATCTAGCTGTTGACTTGACTGTTCAGAAATTACGGGATTCTGAACGACAGAGGTAGAGAAGAGCCAGATAGGAAAACCAATTGTCAACCCTGGAAGTGACAAAGTGGCCATATGGGGTGCACCAACATCTCCCCAAGAGGAGAAGGGACTAGGATTCCCTCCAAGGGGAAATCCTTGGTTGGTAGACTCCATTTTCTCAACCTAAATACCAACGGGGGAATTTGTAATGTTATTCCGATTTAAAATAAATTTTTAGACGCTTTGACACAACTTGTTTTTTCAATTTTAAAGAGTCGAGAAAAAACAAAAGATGACTCTAGTCGCCTTCGATTTTTATTGAGCCTGAAGTGACAAGCGCTCAAAGGACCTTTTCCTTTAAGGAGTCTGAAAAGGAGCAAAATGGACTTCTCTAGAGATCTAGGCAGAGGGGATTACCAAACCAATTGTAAAACTGCAGAATACTTTTTATGGTATGGCAGTCAATCTTCCCGAATGCTGTGTTCAGTGCATTGCGATCGATAGGGCAGCAAACACGGCTTCCTAAGGATAAAGGATGCAGCCTATTGTGGTATCCCAATATATACTCGACGATACGTGGGAGCACAAGTCCGTACTGGCACTTGCCATCTTAGAGTGGAGGAATCACCCAACCAACACTGAAAACAAGAGTTACCAGGTTTTATGACGCCGGAATATGTCTCTAGCCTAGACCTCTAGATGTTGTGCGTTAGGTTCCAAAGTGTTGTTAGATTCATTAAATTTATTTTAAGTTGATCTTGCTTAAAAATTTGCCTTTCAGGCTCACCACGTGATGTGTATACAATTCCTAAAATGCATTCTAAGATGATAAAAAAACGTTGAATCTTATTTTAGCAATGAAAATCCTAGCTACTAAGGAAAGAAAGTTAAGAATATTTCTACAAAGAGCACACAACACACGCTAAATGCGTTGTCCTAAATCAAACCAAGCAGTCAAAATGAAAATGCACATGCATGTATTTGCTTTTCAGCCTTCTTAATGTATGAATGATGATAAGAAATCTATGTGCAAATCTGAATTATTTTCAAAGCGACAGTACTCAACGAATTTCTTTTCAAAATGAAGTGAAGGTAGGAGAGACACTTTGCGATTTCGAAACGAAAATTGCTTTTCGACACTTTAAAAACTGATAATTCAAATCATATGCAATAGTAACTGTATAATCGACTATCAGGAACAATAGGATTTTCTTCTAAAACTGAAAACGACAGCTATGACACTTTCAGATTAAGAAGCGACAGTTCGACTACGCTACTTTTTGCAAAAGAGAACTGAAAATGGTGTAAAATACATAAAAACACTTCCAGTTCTTTGCACTTTGGAGGTGGAATATGTAAGAGAAGGGGGTTTTCATAGAAATACACTGACCATAGATAGTAAAACTCCTGAATAGGACTGAAAATAGCGAGGAAAAAACCAAAGTCCGAAGGTAAAGTTAACCTTCCCTGACCATCACACCTGTTACACAGTGAAACTAGTATGCAACGCAGCTACTGCACTTAAGAAGTGCGATGCATACAGACTGCCTTGAAGGCAGGGTGCGATGGTACCAGTGCGAGACTTTAAACAAGTTTTTACTCAGAATTTTCAATTCAGTTCAGGGATTTAGGCCGAGTAAGTGATGTTCAGTGTATGTAAAACACAGGGGTAGATCTAAGGAGGTTACTAGAGCCACCACTTAGGGAAATTAGACTGTTCGCAGATCGATTGTTTAATTCATAAACAAAACCCAGAGATAGACTGAAGCAACATTGATCTACTTTGAATTTGTATAACAAATGCAATTCGAAGGCTAGCTGGCTTGGCTTTAGGCTCCGTCTGTAAGTTTATAAAAGAAATAAAGATAGGTTAACAAACAATCTAGTCGCTCCCCAGCAGAGTCGCCATTTTGTTATTGGGGATAGTGTCCACTCGGATGCTATTATTCCCACTAAGATTGGTGGTTATCTTAGAAACAAATAAGTAAAGTCTACTTTCGCTTTCCTTTATGAAAATAGATAGGAGTGGAACAAAGGAGACCAACCTTAGTCTTGCGCTTGATCTCCTCTCCTTCCTGATAGAGCCTTGCCGCTTCTGCTTCGTCTACCCAGCTTCAAAGAGCACCTGTGGAATCAAAGCAACATACTACTATCAAAGAACAAAGATCTATATTCATAAATAACACAGGGCCAAATGTGTGTTAACCATACAAATGCATATATAATGAAACATATAAGAATATGGAGGAAAACTTGAATAGCTTTATTAAGATGAAAAGTAGCAAGAGGATTACAACCATATGTTCTAACCCAGCATCATCCTCCAGCAAGAAGGCCCTTCTTCACCTCAAGTAAATCTTAGATCACCATACACTATGAAATTACACCAGAAAACCAACAACACTTCTTTATAAGATACAAAATTCCAGCCTCTGGATCTCTGTGATGAGGGATCCATATATAGATGATTATAGGGAGGTGAGTCATCTTCTGGGGTCTTGATTAGCATCCTCTCTCTAATATTTCCTGCTTCCACTTGGAGAATGATGATCTCTTACTCATCCCTGGTCGAAAACAGAGAGGCAAGTATCAAAGGGGAAGCTTCTGGAAGATTCCATGATCTTCCACCTCGCATTTTGTCCCTACCATTTGTCCATTCCAAACCATCGCACCCTACAGAGGAGCCATTCAGTATGCATCACACCCTATACACTGGGAAGGTGATATGCATCACACCTTCTACACTGGGGTTTCAGTATGGTCCAGTTTTGACTATTTATGAGCAGTTTTTAGTGGAGAACTTCTGGGAGATGATGTAATCAGCTGACCTTGTTCCTTTAGGAAGTGAAGCAACACTTTTAGGGACTTAGGATCCCTCAGTTTATGGACATTTATGATTGGGGTGGAAGTGCCCAAAAATGTCTATAACACTAGTACAAAAAGAATTAGTGTAGATGTCCTCTTCCTTAATGTGTACATAATGGTATCCTGATCTTGAATCAATCTTCAAGAACATTGTTGCTCCCTCCAACTGATCAAATAAGTCATCAATCCTCGGAAACAGGTATCTTTTATTAATCGTCACCTTGTTCAACTTCTTGTAATCAATGCATAAACTGATTGTACCATCCTTCTTCTTCACAAACAACACTAGTGCACCCCAAGGAAAAATACTTGGCCTAAGGTATCCCTCGTCAAGCATTTCCTTCAATTACAACTTCAACTCCACCAACTCTAATGTGCTCATCCTGTAAGGTGCCTTTGATGTTAGTGCTACCCCTAGTACCAACTCAATAGAAAATTCCAATTCCTTGTGAAGTGGAAACTTTGATATCTTTGCCGAAACACATCCTGAAATTGTTTCAAAACCATGTACCTACCCAAGACATATGCATCCTCAACTTCCTTACCTTTGTCACTGGAAATATGCACTACGAATAGCACACACCTTTCCTATGATTGCGCGTTTCTTGGATATTTGTCACCATTCTAACCGAGGTTATCTTCTTCTTACCCTGTAAGATCCTCTATTTTCCATTATCATCCAAGAACTCAATGGATTTGTCATAACATTCCACCTTAGTCCTGCGAATATATAGTGAATCCATACCCAAAATCATACTGTATGATCGCAATGGAATTACATTCAGATGTGTTGATGTAGGCATACCATTCAACTCAAATACACAATATTTTACCTAGTGATGAAATCTCTTCATTGTACCAGTAGCCAACTACACTAACTAAGATTTTTCATGCACTTATTTATTCGAAGCACACTTATTCACCAGGTCAATATTAACATAATTATAATTAGATCTAGGGTCTGTTAGGAAACCAACTCACAAAAAGATAGAAAATATAGGTCAATGCCTTAGAATTCAGCCTCTTCGAGGGGGCAACCTCCTTTACATTAGACAAAAGAACAATTATTGGATGATACAAATGACTAAACCTCCCTTCTATATATAGGAGTCTAAGGGTTCACAATATAATCAAGTCGACATAATAGTAATAACATAAGGGCACAACAATTACAATAGTGGGTTTATACGGGGCACACTAATAACAATATGGGGACAATAGGGGCACAATAATAACAATAAGGGATACAATGACAATAGTAATGGGGGAATCACTAGTATTATAGGGACCTAACATGCCCCTCTCCTTCCGAAAAATGTTGTCCTCAAAGCTTGAGTAGTTCTACATGCTTCTGTATAAAATTCTTATCCTTCCATGTGGAATGTTCAGAAGATAAGTTCTTCCACTTGATGAGATACTGCGAAATTGATCAATTTCATAGCTATTGAGTTCTTGTTTCTGTGACTACTTCTAGTTCCAAAATGATTTTCCCTTCCTCTTCAAGTTATGGCAATATTGTTTGATTGGGAGCTTGTCACCTATAACCTTCTTTAAACATGAAACATGGAAAACTAGGTGCACTCGGGGAGCTACAGGAAGCTCCAATTTGTATGCCATAGTACCAATATTTTGCAACACCTTGTACGAACCACAATAATTTGGTGATAATTTATTATCCTTCTTGGCTTGCTTGAGGGACATTTGTTTATATGGTTGTAGCCATATTAATACCTAGTCACCTACATCAAAACTTCTTTCACTGCAATGTTGATCTGCCTGTTATTTCATTCTATTCTGCACCAACGTGAGGTTATCCTTTAAGAGTTAGAGAACTTGTTGTTGATGTTTGATGTGATGTTCCACTACTTGAACCTTAGAATTTTCTCTTAAATATGATGTGATGGATGGTGGATGATATCCATAAAGTGCCATAAATGGGGTCATTTTTGCTATAGTATGGAAGGAAGTGTTATACTAGCATTCAACCAAAGGCATCCATTTGACCCATTGTGTTTGTTTATCAGATACAAAGAAATGAAGATATACTTCCAAACATTTGTTTACTATCTCAGTTTTCCCATTAGATTGAGGATGATAAGATGAGCTATGAGCTAACTTAGTACCAAGATAGGAAAATAATTCTGTCCAAAAATTTCCAGTGAAAATGGGATCTCTGTTGCTTACAATAATATTTGGGTTTCCATGTAGCTTTTGAATTGTCTCCATAAATGTAGTAGAAATTGTACTGACTTTAAATGGATGTGATAATTCACAAAAGTGTGCATAATTGGTAAGACTGTCAACTACCACCATGATGACACTCTTTCCTTCGGACTTGGGTAAACTTGTGATAAAATCCTTTGAAAACTTCTCCCAACATTGGTTTGGAATGGATAAAGGCTGTAATAGATCTGGGGTCTTAATTGTTTCAACTTTATTTTTTTGGAAAACCAAACATTCCACCACAAACTTTTGAATATCTGATTTAAGGCCATCCCAAAAAAATTCATTCTTAACCTTGTGGTAATTTTTTTAAAATCCTTACTGCCCTCCTAAGGGAGAAGTGTGCAATTCCATAAGAATATTTTGTTTGAGTTGGGAATTCTTACATAGGTATAAGCGATCTTTGTATCATAACAAATCATTTTTCTAGCTAAATGTATTAGATGTATTGGGATTTTGTATCTTTCGAATAAGTACCCACACTTCTTCGTCATTATTTCATTCCTCCCTTGATTCGTTTATCTAATCTGGTTGGATAATAGAAATGGCACACAACAATGCCTCCACATCCTCATCCTTTTTTGAGAGTGCATCTGCCACAACATTTTTCTTCCCTTTCTTGTAGACGATTTCGAAGTCATAACCCAATATCTTTGTGACCCATTTTTGTTTCTCTTTAGAGGATAATCTTTGTTCTAAAAAGTATTTAAGACTATCATGATCCGTTTTTCCCTCAAATTGTCTTCCCATTAGGTAGGGTCACCATTTCTTAAGTGAATGTAGTATTTCCAACATTTCCTTCTAATAAATAGCTTTGTTTAAACACTTTCCCTTGATTGGATGACTTTCAAAAGCAATGAGTCTTTCATCTTGCATTAAAACATCACCAATTCCATTTCCTAATGCATCACATTCCACAATAAAGGTTTTTGTGAAGTCCGGCATAGCTAAGACCGGTGCTTGGCACATTGCCTCTTAAAGATGTTTGAAGGCCTTTGTTGCTTCTATAGTCCATGAAAATGAATCTTTCTTCAATAATTTTGTTAGAGGTGTTGCTATTCTCCCATAATTCATAACAAACTTGCGATAATACCCTGTCAACTAGAGAAATCCTAGCAGATGCTTTATGGATGTGGGGATTTTCAATTCCTCAATGGATTTAATTTTGCTAGGGTCTACCTTAACACCTTGCTGAGACACAATATGACCCAAATATTCCACCTCTTGTACACCAAAGAAACATTTGGAGATTTTTGCATATAATGTTTTCTCCTTCAATAGTTTGAGCACCCTGTCAACATGTTCAACCTGATCCTTCCAAGACTTGCTCTAGATTAGTAAATCATCAAAAAATACTAACACAAATTTTCTAACTAAGGGTTTGAAAATGGAATTCATCAAATCATGAAATGTAGAAGGTGCATTGGTAAGGCCAAAAGGCATGACCAAAAATTCATAATGACCCTCATGAGTTGTAAATGTTGTTTTCAAAATGCCTTCAGTGTTCATTATGATTTGATGATATCCTAGATGAAGATCCAACTTGGTGAAGTAAATTGATCCATGCAATTCATCCAATAATTCATTAATGACAAGAATGGGAAATTTATCTTTAATAGTGAGCTTGTTGAGATCCCTATAATCTAGACACATGCACCATGATCCATCCTTCTTGTACACCAATACTATTGGAGCAGAGAAAAAACTTTGACTAGGTTGAATTATACCAGCCTCTAGCATTTCTGCAACCATACATTCAATTTCACTATTTTGGGCATAGGGATATTTGTACGGCCTGATGTTCACAGGAACACTTCCTGGAATCCAATGAATAGCATGATCATGATCATGAATAGGTGGGAGGCCTTTGGGAGTCTCAATTACCTTGGAATGATTGTCCAAGACTTTTTGGAGATCTAGAGAAATAGATGATTTCGATGTGGGAACCTCTAGAGAACATAATTGTGCAATTACGCCTCATTGTTCCTTCTTTAGAAGCTTTTTCATATCGTTAGAGTTGATTATCTTTCCCAGTTTCCCTACAATACCCCTTAATTCAACTTCCTTTCCTTCCGCACAAAAGTTCATGGAAAGTTCTTGAAAATTAAAAGCTATTGTACCCAAGGATTATAGCCATTGGACTCCTAGTACAACATCAACACCACCCATTGGAATGGAAAGAATTGGGCTATTCAATACATAT
>APFE031195128.1:0-26491 GCA_000404065.3 Pinus taeda | reverse complement strand
TGTGTGTTTTGCACATTATGGAGATAAAAAAATTGCTCCATTTGTAGTATCCATGTTCCGGGATCTTTTTCATCAAAATTCCTCATATCAATTTTTGGAACATGGTGGGTCTTCAATCCAACATTAGAGTCTATGAAATCATGATTAACATTTCTTTTGTTCTCATCATGAGTTTCCTTTACTACCTTTTCACCATTAGCAACCATTTCTTGTAGCAACTTATTCAAATTTATCTTCAATTCTTCCATCTTAGCATCCATGCCATTCATCTTAGCATACATGACATTCACCTTAGCTTCCATTCCATCCATATTAACTTCCACGCCATTCATGTTGGCTTTAGTTACCTTTTGTGAGAGTGAAATTTATTGTACTTGGTCTTGCAATTTTGATATATCATGTTTCATTTCTTCCTCTTATTCATGAGTCCTGCTAGAACTTTCAGGTTTCTTACTAGGTGTTTCCATTTTCTTTCTTCGGGGCATCAATTAATGTTGATAATTCTTTACTATTCCCTTTGAATTCATGTTTTGGGAAGTTTTAGTGTCTACGGATAAATGCTTAAACCCTTAGATAGTAGCTAAGTCTAGAACAACAGTGCAAACCATTATCTACCTTTTCTATAACCAATATATTAAATAAGATAGTAAAGAAGCCTACCTGTAGCTTTTGCTTACTCCTTATCTCCCTTGACCAATTCTGTTGCTCCTTTCTATACTTAATATGCTTGAAAAGTACCTGCACACTGACAGAAGACAAAAACTTATCAAAGCATATGATAATGATCTATTGATTAAAAAAGAATGAAATCAAGTTCATAATAAACATATGAAAGTATCAATGGACAATAAAAACATATGGAAAAATCTTTGAACACTTTATTAGTAAAAGGAAGAGTTACAACCCAATTTGCTTGACTCAGTATCACTCCTCCAGTTCAATCCCATCCTCTCCTCATAACAAGCAAGACATTTGACATCATTACAATACTTGAAACCAACTCAAGTCTCATACTAACAACATCTCCCTATAATTCATTGATTTCCAACCCTTGATCACCTAGATGAGTGATATTTTTATAGGTGAATGAAGGAAGTTATGCCATAAATGGTGATAATGAATGCCCTCCCAAACCTAGAATTTAGTTCCATGGAGGAAGGGATAAAGGGATTGATGTTCCTTAGCTCCCTACCTCATCCAAATTTGAGCTCAAAGAGGCAGATAAACTTGGGAAGCTTCTAGATGCATCCAATGGATAAGAATATTCCCAAACCCCAATGAAATTTCACTCAAATTCGCCTAGCGCAGGCCAAAGAGGGCTCAAGTGTGCTGCATAGCACCTAGGCAATGTATTGGACTGCACTACAGTGCACCTTGATGAAGGCTTGCCTGCATTGATCTTCTTAGAGGTAGTTTTTGGATGATTTTAGTCATGGAATCTCTTGGGAAGGAGGCATTTTGATGGTTGACTTCATTTAGGGCATGTAACAACTGAATTAGGGTTTGATGGGCCCTAATAGTATTGATTTGTAAGTTGGGGTTGATGTGCCCAAATGGATATTTAACAGTTACCCCCTAAAGCATGAATTCATAAATATGTATGTCGAGTGAAATGCTTTATCATGTGGAGAGGAGGTTTCGAAGTGGAAGGTGACCTGCATCAATTACAATACATATATCATGATAATTTTATTATTTTTTTTTTCTCATGAACTCGTTGAGGGAACGCATACCCATGCTCAGATTATAAATTTTCATTACATGTACAAATATAGTTGTCTACAGATATAGACCCATGAATGGATGACCTTGAATGTAAGGCCATTGTACATTTGATTTAGTACTCCTGAAAATACCGCAACCCGAATGGATGAAACTAGATCCAGGGTCTTCAATCTCATCAATCTTTCGCTCAAGCACAAGTCTAATCATGTGAATAGATGATCTAAAGTCAAACATGGGAAGACATCATCTGATTACCAGCCAATGATGTAAGTCGTTAACATAAGCGAGAGGAATCACCGATAATGATGATGACCCTCAAGGTACTACAATACATTTTTCATGGTGTGAATAACATATTTAATGTCGAATACCATACAAAGTCTTTCGGTCGAAGGCCAGTGATGTCAGCCTATCACCGGAAGTGAGAAAATTGCAATCTAATGCTCAGAAAAAAAGTTATGATAATTTTCCCTAGGTCACCTGTTTGGAATGTAATTCAGGAGTCTCCAAAAACCTTAACTTCCTCAGATCATATCTCCGAAAATATAGCGAGACAAGCTTCGAAATTCGTACCTGAATTTCAAAACAATTTCGGATCAAATGGGTTTCTTTTTTAGCTTTTAAAATGTTGCAGAAAAATGAGTATAGCGAAAATTCTACGATGACCTGTTTGGAGCAGGGAAACACTAGAATCGATAGCTCTGATTCCAAATGTTAGGAAACCAACTCACAAAAAGATAGAAAATATAGATCAATGCCTTAGAATTCAGACTCTTTGAGTGGGTAGCCTCCTTTACACTACACAAATGAACAATTCTTGGATGATACAAATGACTAAATCTCCCTTCTATATATAGGAGCCTAAGGGGTCACAAGATAATCAAGATGACATAACAGTAATAACATGAGGGCACAATAATAATAATAGTCGGTTTCTATGGGGAACACTAATAACAATATGGGGACAATAGGAGCACAATAATAACAATAAGGGATATTGTTATAGCTCCAAATCTCACCCTTGATATTTGTGATGCTACACTTATGGGCTAGGGCAACCCCTCCTTCTAGTCCTGGTCCAAATAATTAAAAAAAAATGTTTTACTCCCTATATACAACATTGCCCTGAGCAAAACACATGTGTATGTGGGTCCGAGTATACCCAACCCACGTACATGTCTTAAACACTTAAAAAAACTTTAAATATCCTTAATTTCAGGCACAGATCACAGGCTTTACTTGTTGATTACCTATTGGTGCTTGTGGCCCAACGAATTCCCAACTAAAAAACTACTTTGGGAGAAGTAAAAAAAGGCTTCAATGGGAAGGCCTAAGGAGGAGAGGATAGAGAGAAAATTAATCTGTTGAGATTATCCCTGATCAGGTGTGAAGATCCTTGTGCTTCCAGCACTCCCCCCATTATAGGAAACCCTTGTTTCCTTGAGCTTTGATGTTATTTCACAATTTGAAATATCTTTGTATGAATCATGGAAGGAGCCTTTTCAAGACTTGGGATTGACAGACCCAGAGGATGGTTCCGTTTGGAGCCAGCGAGAGGAAGATTCGGGTGATATCATTCCTTGCTTTGTTTTAGTTATCTGTAATAAAGAAACATTTGTCTTGTTCCCGAAATCAATCTTCTTCATGCATATGATGTTAATGTTATGGTTTCCGTATGAATAACTGTTTCAATTGTATAGCTACCTTTCAATATGTTATGAAGTTGATTTCTATATGATACTTGGTCCATATATTGCTATGCTTCTTTGAATTGGTTGTTTTGTAGGTCTAAGGATCGAAGGGAACTCCAAGAGGGTTTGGACCCTAACTGGATCTACCTGAACGAAGGACCCCCAGGTGCACTTCTCTTCGCATAGTTTTCTTATTTAAGTATCATGGCTGTGCAGAATGCTTGTTTTTTACTGTAGATAACCCCCGCTTTGCTAGGGTGTTGACCCAAAACCCTAGGGGACTTTGTCCCTCAACAGATACAATGACAATAGTAATGGGGGAATCACTAGAATTATAGTGACATAACAAGGTCAATCAAAATAGAAACAACTTGATCACAAAGCTTACTGTCCATCTTCATAATAGACATTTAGCGATCTGCCTGTGTGTTCTCTAATGTTGTATAGATCTGTAGAATTCTATGTCCAACATCCCCACTATCTGCACTTCCTGTGCACTGTAGATCTGTAGTCTACCACCCTGGTTTTATGGACAATCTCTTTTGTGATGCTCTCCTCCACAACTCCAACACTACAAGGGCTTTGTGTCATCACCCTTGTTGTGATCCTAAAACCAAAATCCCTGTCCTCTATCATATGCATTAAAATTCTTAGGTAGTGTTGCATTCTCTTTGTTACCTATCTCCTAAGGTGTTGTTCTCTTACTATCCCATTTTCCTTTATTCTTCTCGTTACCTTTCCAAACCTACTTAGTCTTAGATCTATGCTTTGATTTCTCATAACAATGCTTTAGCTTCCTAATGGCTTCCTCCAATGATCTAGGGTCATCAAACTCAATCTTGTTCTTGAATGTTACTGGAAACCCACTGATGAATCTCTAGATATTGGCCTTCTCCTCCTTGAGGTAAGGTACATATATCAATAGCTCCAAGAATCTGCTAGTGTACTCCTCATTGGTCATAGATCCCATCTTCAACTCATAGAATTATTTTTCCCTATCATCAGAGTATCTCTTTGATAGATACTTCTTACTGAATAGTCTCTCGAACTCACTCCAAGTCAAATCCTCTTCATGAATACCTCTGACATTCTTTGCATCTTCCCTCCAAATAATTTCTTTACCTTTAAGACTAAATGTAATTATTCTGGCCTTCATGTTTGTTTAGTAATCATGAAATCTGAAGAAATTATTCATCTAAAGCAACCATGTTTCTGCATCCTGTGACTTCTTCATTTCCCATCAAATGTAGGTGGCTTTTCTTTCTTGAAATCATTCAGCAAATATTTTCTTCCACTTATCTTGCAAGGATGATAACGATGATGACCATGATACGTATCTGAAACAAAACTAGAGTAAAGCCTATGTCCACTTTCTCATCTATTAATTGTATCCAATAATATGCCATCTCTGACTGTCATCTCTATCCAACCTGTGCCCACCATGTCACCTGGTACCATATGCTCCATTAGTCCTATCCTCCTGCCCATGACTAGTTGTAAGCGATCCTTGTATTTGCAAGTCTGACAAGCTTTGAAGAATCACCTCATTAACTTCTGATTTTTTCTCCTGTGCCCTATCAAGTCACTCTTGTGATTGAATGATTCAGTCATTATCTTCTTTACAACTCCATATTTCTTCCTTCAAACTTCTCATAGTGTATGCTATGTCAAGAGAATATCCCCCACCATGCTACTAATCTAATCTATAAGGTGAATCTCGTGAGTTGTAGTCTACCATATTGCTAGTCATCTTTGATCTCCTCTTCCTGCAAAGTATATCATGTCATCTTAATCATATCATAAACAAACTAATTTACCTCAGTGTAGTTCAATCGAGGATATCTTGTCTGCAAGATCAACCAGATTAGCACAATACATGTATAATAATAATCATCACAATATATAAACATCATCTCAATCATCATCCATTTATCATGCATGATGCAACAACTACACACCAACTAGATAATGCATGTGTTGTCACCTTCTGAAAAATAGAGTTCCAGTTGTATAAATAGGACAAAAGAAATGATAATTATATAGTCATATTTCAAGCCACAGAAGATATCAATGCTAAATTAGACCATCTCCACTAGATAGTGTTCGAAAAAAGATTTCCAACGATACCTGGAAGTCTAAAAATGGACTTTTGGATCAGAAGTTAGAGGAGATTGAAGCCACCCTTTGAAAACCCGAAAAACCAAGAGAAAATGCCCAAGGGTAACACTCATCGCAAATCACAATTGGAGTTCCCAACAGCAGCAGGGGAGGGTAGTGATATCAGCGATCAGTGGTCACCGACATCGCAAATTACAAATTTCAGATGTCTGGCACAAATCGCATATCGGAGGTTCTAGCCATCGTCGATATCACGATCGCAATCAACATTGTATCAAAGATCGATGATCGGAATTTTCAAAGGTTAAAAAAGATATAGTGTCATCAAAACCATCAAACACTGATAACATCAAAAGTGTCAGGACTTGAGCCTATAGTATAAATCATCGAGGAAGGGTCGATTGTGATTAACAAAGAAATTCAACGAAAACCCAAAGGTAGGCGGGCTCTTTCTCTCTCCTCCAGTACAGCCACGTAGCAACACAAGATTGGTCCCAAGAAAGACACATGGCAACTGAAGTCATCATGAAGTGGTGGTACGAAGGATAGTGGCATGCAAATTTGGCATTTTAAGGTGTCATAAGGGGCCAAAATAAGCTGGCACATGTCACCACTCATAGGGTGACACATGGCAAAGGATGACATCATCCCTCATATTGACGATCACACTCAAAGTTGTATCATAGATCAACGATCAACATTTTCAAAGGCTACTAACAGATACAGTGTCGTGAAACCGCCGAATGCCGATATTGTGGGCCTGTAGTGAGGAGGATAGGTGGCATAAGGGAGGTCGCATGATTATGTGTGCTTTATGTATCAATCAAATGGTTGGGCAGAGAATTTATTAAAGGTTTTTATGTGCTAAAGCCTTTGTGTTGGCCCTCCCTTATCCTCTTCCCACATGGACCAAACCATGTCGCATATCGCAATCGCAAGTTTTGGGAGGGTGAAACTGGAAGGAAATATTAGTGTTTCCTGACCCTTGAGCTCTGATATTGGAAATGGGTCCCAGGTGCATATGTAGTATGTTCCCACATATTATGTGTTGAGACTTGTTGTAATGAAATATATCAAAGAATCGACCCCTGTCCCAATGAAAGGATTTTAGCTCTAGAAGGCTTAGGCCTTGAGTCCCCAGGTTTTCACCTAATACCTTCGGATTAAGGCATAAGGGGCCAAAGGAAATCAGCAATCACAACTTTATGAATCCCTTTATCTGTAAAGTTCCTAAATGGCACGAATCTCGATACACTGGCAGGATGTGTTCCACGTGGCATGATTGGTTATGTTGGCTTAATCAAGATTTTAAGAAGGGACAGATGAGATGGAAGTTGTGTTTAGAGTCTATTATGGCCATTACGTGTGTCACTCCTAATTCCTGCAAAAGAAGAAATAAAGCGGTTAAGGCTGAAGGTGACAGGGAACCGACCAAGAGAGTATGAGGTGTAATTTAATAGAGACATTTTTGGACTAGAGATCAGCAAAGAAGAGTGGCATGGAGATATTTATGGGACCATCATTTCAGTTCATTTGCGAATTTTGTTTTGTTTTTTTTTGATTGATATTGTTATGTTGTTTTATTTCCAAGAAAGGTATCTTTCTACTGTAATAATTGGATGTGATAGAGCTAGCACGTCGAGACAGCTAGTAATATAGGTAGCTAGAAGTTCAACCTGAGATATTTTGTAATTTTCTATTCTCCCTATCCTTATAAAAGGGAGGAAGAACTCTTAGAAAAGGTTCTCAATTCTAAAGAAAAACTACATGTGTTTTCTGAAACTGTATGAATTCCATATTTTCATCTTTCATAATATAAATGAAATAATGGTGATTCCAACCTTCGAGTACTAGAGTATGTTACCTCTTCGTTAAATTCCATTATGTTCACATTTCCTCTCTAATTTCATGCAATTGTAGCTGCCAAAAATGTCTCATATGTTCTTACAGATTCATTTGTGTTGACTAGTTAATGCACATGCCTGTATGTATCTTTGATATTATATCTTTAAATTTGCACTCCATGAATCATAGCATCCAATCCTATTTCATCCATTATGTATATCTTTAACTCATATAAGTGTAGAATTATTGATGTTTCAAGCTCTATGTGATGAGTTAGTCTATCTCCTTCTCTTCTTTCATTACTCTGGAAAAGCTGATTAAACTGTAGGTCCTCGAATCACTCAACCTCCATTAGTTTATACCTATATTCCTGTGAGTTGTATATATGAAAGGATACCAAAAATACATGGCTTATGTCCTTGGATGAAGGAACCAATCCATGTTGTTTATTGTATATTTGTATTTACTATGTGTATAAAATGTATATGATGTCCTCGGTTTCCTGAAGATCATATAAGACACATAAAAGATAGATGTTACTAGGAACTGGTCTTGTAAGCAATCCAAGGTTGTCTCTGTAAGAGACAACATCTTTTGGCACCATTGCTAGGGAACGTATTGAAGGATTTTTCCCCTGGGATATGACAAGTTAAGCACTCTTTGTGTAGGTGAGCAAAGACATTCTGATTGCATCCTCATCACCTTGGCGACTCCACAAATCTCATTATCATTTATCATCCTGGGTTTCAAAAAGCCTCACACTTTCTCAGGTACCTCTCAACATAAAACCCTTTATGTATCTAACCCAAAGAAACTAATTTTTAGGAGAGTCTAGAAGGAGAAACCTCCTACTACATGTGCTACTGTCTCATAATTCTTTGAAGCTTCCTCCTCTATATCCCAACATGTTGCTATCCACTTCTCATATTTTACGCCTAAGGTCCTTACATAGCCTACAAAAGATAAGCTAGAGAATCGTGCCCCCAAATCAGAGATCAAAGAGAAGTAAATCTCAGTTACAACTCCTTTTATTTCATTTCCTCCTCCTCCTGAGATAAAAAAAGGTAAATCTATCCTTAATAATAGCAATATTCACTATACACTCAATCACACTACTATCAACCTAGTTACTCCAACTGTTGTAGTTTTGGCCGAAGTTCCTCCTCTAAATCTTAATCCTCCCCCATTAATTCAGATGGTTGTTTGGGGATTCTTATTGAATAAATATGCCCCTCTTGATTTACCTCAATTGCTAAGTGTTATGCCTTAGGATTACCTAAATCTTTTTCCTATGTTCAATGAGGAAGACGAAAACACTACACAAAGACACACTGAAACCTTTTGTTCTTTTGTTGCGAATATAAATGTAGAACAACTAAATGTGGTCCTGAGACTCTTTATTCAATCCCTTGATGGAGAAGCTAGAAATTTGTTTAAACCCCTACCCAATGCATCCATCACCACCTAGGAAGAACTCGAAAACTCTTTCACACAAAAGTGGGGAGAACAGAGAGATAATGAGTATGTCTTCACAAAGTTCAATGCTATAAGGAAGAAGCCCGAAGAGGACATTTCAGAATTCATAAAAAGATTCAATAAGCACT
The DNA here is from genome assembly GCA_000404065.3 of Pinus taeda. Taxonomy (NCBI): domain Eukaryota; kingdom Viridiplantae; phylum Streptophyta; class Pinopsida; order Pinales; family Pinaceae; genus Pinus; species Pinus taeda. The sequence goes on along the minus strand of APFE031195128.1, from coordinate 17,508 downwards.
ATAATGACCTGCCTATTGAGATAAAGTCTCCTCAAGCTACTTCTTGTGTAGTATTTGTGGGAGCCCTTGAGTTTGAATTTGGCTTTACCTTGAGGGAGAGGAAGTCTCATACTTTAGATCAACTCCAAGTGGATTCTCTTGAGGTGGAAGCAAATTTCACCTCGGTAGGGAAGTCAAGAGGAAAGAATAATACTCATGAGAAGAAAAGGGGGAAAGAAGAAGTATCCTCCCCTGGTCAAGGTAAATAATTACTGGATCTAGAGTGGTAATAAATGGATAAGCTCATTAATATTTTATCACACAAAGTGGTGAAGCTTGAGCTTGAGAACAAGAATCTCCCTAAACAAAATTCTCAAGGTAACAACTGAGGTTACAACCCACAGTACTGAAGGCCACCATTACAGATACTTAAAAGGGAAAGAAAATATCAACTCAATCAGATCCCTCCTCCTCTATATTTAGAAGATGAACAAGCACTAGATACACATGAGACACATGGAAGCTTGTATTCCTCCTTCTCTGAAGAGGAATAGGAAAACATGGCTCACCATGAGATGTGCCATGATAAAGAAGCAGCAGTAAATGAGGAGGTCATAGGGGATTATTGTAACCAATTTTCAGATTTTGATGCAAGCATAGATACATCGAAAGTATAATCTTAGATCTTCAAAAGGAGGTCGAGGGAACGTGAATAGCAATAGGAAATTTCTCCCCAAAATATTCCCCAGTATTAAATAAAGGAAAAGGAAAGTTGAATCCGGACTCATCCAAAGTAAAAGCATCCTTAAATAAGGAATACAATAGCTTTGAGGAACATACGAAAGAGAAGGCACCCATTCTTATGAAAACTACCAAGGATAAAGAAAGATAGGTAGAGATGGGAGTCGTAGAAAAGGACTAGTCTACATTCAATCTTCAGAAGGAACTTGAGAAGGTAAAGATCCATGTTCCCCCAACTGAACTTCTAAAACAACCCACTTATAAAGCTCAAGTCTCCCAGTTCATACTCCCATCCACTGCAATACTGACCCATGATTGTTTAAACCTTCAAGAAGAAAGACCAATGGCTGTTTTTGGGCCTCATGTTGAAGAACTTGATTCTTCCACTACACCCTTCTATGTGACCCTGGTAATCCATGACCTCTTATTGCATAAATGTATGTTGGACTCTGGACCCTCACTTAACCTCATACCTTTAGCCGTGATGGAGAAACTTGGCTTTGCAGATCACCAGGCCCTACAAGGACCTATACTCCTTTGACTCTAAGAGAGTCAAATGCTTGGGAATGATAAAAGGTCTAGTGGTAAACCTGGCTCAGATCCTTGTGAAGAGTGTAGTGATGGACATAGTAGTGGCAGATATTCCCCATAGATTCGACATTCTCCTACCTAGCTCCTGAGGTTCCAAGGTGGGGGGCTTTATCACATTAGATATAACTTATACCACTATTCCTACTTTTGGAGGTGAGGAAAGGAGGTTGTACAAAGAGTCCAAATTTGTAAAAATTGTGACCCAACTAAAGGTTCTAGCAAAACTCATGTATATGGAAAATAAAGTGACCTCTCTTACCTGTTCTTAGAAGAAGATGAGACCATCTTATAAGAAAGCCAAGTACATCTAATGATGCAGTTAGACGAATATCACACAGTTACAAACAAAGTATGGAAATTATACTTTGATGGAGCTAATTCCAAAGCAAGAAATGGGGTAGGAGTATTGTTGGTAAGTCTTGAGGGCAGCTTGATACCCCTCTCATTCAAGCTGGAGTTCAAGGCAACCAACAACGTGGCAGAGTATGAATCATTTCTCCTTGGGCTAAAAACAACAAGGAATATGAATATTGAATGCTTAACTATGCATGGAGAGTTCGAGCTGATTGTGAAGCAGATATGAAATCAGTGCAAGGCTAAACGCTCCAGATTGAGGACTTACTGGAATGAAGTATGGGATTTAATTGACAACTTCATCCTCGCCTTTAATATCCAATTTTTTCCAACAGAAGAAAACAGAATGGTCAATTTCCTAGCTGTAGCAACAATAAATTTCAAATCTCCTCAAAATCTACTTCTCAGGTACGAGGTGGAGGTCAGAGAAAGACACTCTATACTTGATAATGTTAATCACTGGAAGGTATTCGAGGACAATGAGTAGATCAAACGGTTTATAGAAGTAGTTGGGGAGTTCACTAGCTCGACTATTGATTAGGAAAAGGAAAAATGTGTAGATCAAGAACCAACTTCGTGGGAGAACACGGTGGCCGAACAAAAAATTCTAGAACTGTAGGGGAATACTATTCCTAGTGGGTTAGTTCCACTAGAAACATTATTTAACTATAATGACGTGGCCTCCAAAACAATGGCTTAGGAGATGGACAAACAAGTAGAAGATTACAATATCGGCTCAGAAGATGAACCCCAGATGGTGAGGCTATCAAAGGGAATCCCCTCACAGTACAAAAAAAGGTATTTAAATCTCTTGAAAATCTATAAGGATGTTTTTTCTTGGTCTTGTGAGGATTTAAAGGCATTTGATACTAACAACATGCAACATAAGGTACCTTTAAAGAGTGGAAATAAAACCATGCAAGCAAAAGCTCAGGCAGATTAATCCACTCTTACTCCCCTCTATTGAAAAAGGAGGAAACTTCTACAGTGTAAAATCATAGTGCCTTTAAGGTATTCAGAATGGCTGACCAACCCAGTCCCAGTCTAAAGAAAGAATGGGGAAATAAGGTTATATGTGTATTTTCACAAGCTTAATAGGGCATCTTTGAAATACAATTACTCACTACACAAGATGGATTATATATTACAGAAGGTGGTGGAATCAGCTAGAATGTCCATGATGGATGGGTTCCCTGGTTACAACCAAGTGGTAATCCACCTTGATGATCAGAAGAATATTGCTTTCACCATCCCTTGGGGAACTTTCATATATGCTCGCATGCCTTTCGGTCTTATGAATGCAGGGGCCCCTTTTCAAAGTGCTATGGATATAGATTTTGTAGGGGAGCAAGACAAGTTTTTAGTAGTATGTTTGGATGATATCAAAGTCTTCTCTAAGACTGATGAAGAGCACATCGTGCACTTGAAGCTCACCTTTCAAAAATGCAAGAGGTATGGACTATATTTGAATCCCAAGAAATCTCATTTTTCCCTAAGTGAGGGGAAGTTGCTAGGACACATAGTAGCACAAGAGGGAGTGAAAATTTATCCTAAGTGATTTGAATCTATCAGTCACACTCCTCTACCCAGAAATAAGAAAGAGGTACAAGTCTTTTTGGGGAGAATCAATTTCTTAAGAAGGTTCAACCCAACTATGCTGAAATAGTGAAGGGTATTACAATTATGCTTAAAAAGGGAAATGAAGTCAAATGGATCCCTGCCTCTCGAGATTCTTTTACTAGAATTAAAGAAGATTTTTTTGAAGCACCGATACTAGTCAACCTTGACTACTCAACACCTTTCTATATATTTTATTTTGCTTCTCCGCATCCTATTGCTGCAGTTTCACTACAGAAGAATAAAGATGGTTATGAATAACCCATCACCTTCTTCATCCAAGTCCTAAGAGATGTTGAGCTAAAATATAACATCTTAGAGAAACAAGCATATGCACTAGTCAAATCTTGGAAGGCATTTGATTTTATGTACTATAGTCAGAAATCATAGCATTTGTCCCAACGACAGCGGTTAACGACATCCTTGTGCAAGGAGACAGTGAAGGAAAAAGGGGAAGGTGGATAGCAAAGATACATGAATATGAGTTAGGCATAAAGCCCATTAAGCTCATAAAATGCCAGGCGTTGGCTAAGATTTTATCAAAATCTAACTTCCAAGATTTGGGAATAAACCTGATAACAAAGGACGATAGAACATAAGTTCAGCAGAGTGGGATTAAAACTGCAAAGAAAAATATATATGCTAAATATGAGGGATCACCCTGGTATAAGAATATCATCCATTATATCTTATTCCGAGGTTCCCACTAGGGCTAGACAAATACAAATACAAAACGTTGAGATTGCAAGCTCAAAATTAGATCATAACCAATGGTCAAATTTACTAGAAAGACCCAATGGGAGTTTTGTTGTTATGCTTGGTAGAAGGCGAAACTCATAAAGTAATTGAATAATTTCACGAGGGAGTTTGTGGAGGTCATTACAGTTGGAATACTACAACTCACAAAATCCTCAAAGTGGGATTCTATTGTCCTACATTGTTTGGAAATGTGCATTTACAATTCAAGTCATGTCAGAAGTGCCATGTCTTTGTTGAGAGACAAAACCTTTCTCCTCTTCCCCTAATCCACGTGCATGTGGACGAACCCTTCAGACAGTGGGGACTAGACTTCATAGGAGAGATAAAGCCACCTTCTAGTGGCCATCGTAAGTGGATAATAATGGCCACTGATTATTTCACCAAGTGGGTAGAGGCCATCCTAGCCAGAAACGCTACAGATTTAGTTCTAATCAAGTTTATGGAGGAAAAAATATTAGCTTGTTTTGGTTGTCCTATCAAAATTATCACTGACAATGCTCAAGTCTTCAAAACTTCAAAATTCACAAGCTTCTGTGAGAAGTTCAATATCAACATTGGGCACTCCACTACCTACTATCCTCAAGGAAATGGTTTAGCTGAGTCTTCAAACAAAAACACGGCGAGAGTGTTGAAGAAGACCATCACCGAGAATCAGAAAAACTGGGATACCCAATTGAATTTTTCCCTCTGCACCAACCAAGTGACTCCTAAAGGTTCCACTAGGAAATCGCCTTTCGAGTTAGTGTATGGTAAGGCCACAATCTTCCCAATCCAATTACGAATGCCAGTGGCGAAGTTACTACAAGAAGCTGAGGATGAGCCAAGTGCTTTGAAATGAAGGATAAACCAACTAGTTGAGCTTCATGAAAATAGGGAATAGGTGGGGGTTAAATTGGCAAATTAGCACAAAAGATGAAATCATTGTTTAACAAAAAGGCCAAGGATTGACCTCTACAACCGAGAGATTTAGTTCTCCAATGGGATGTCTGATGGGAAGAAAAGGGTAAACATGGAACGTTTGATTCCCTTTGGTTTGGCCCTTTCAAAATTTCAAAAGAAAAAGAAAATAATATATACCTGCTTAAAAATATATAAGGTGAATCGTTGCATCTACGAGTAAATGGTCAATTCTTCAAACTATATTTCCAGAGTTAAAAGGTATTGTCTTACACTCATTGTAAATATTGGTGTGTGCTGTAATTATCATATGAAAATTTCAAATTTCCATTTAAAAGTTCCACTTTGACAAAATTTTCACTTGTTTAAGAAGACTCCATGCCCAAAAAAGAGAATTTCACAGTATGCAGGTTGTGAACACCTTGTTATCAAGGCACTATCCCCAAGTGGAGCGAATGTTGTCACCTTCTGAAAACAGAGTTCTAGTTGTACAAAGAGGACAAAATAAACGATACTTTTGCAGCCATATTCCAAGCCATAAAAGATCTCAATGCTAAATCAGACCCTCCCCACTGGATAGTGCTCAAATTAAAATTTCCAACGGTACTTGGAAGTCAAAAAATGGACTTCTGGATTAGAAGTTAGAGTAGATTGAAGCTACCCTTTGAAAGCTCGAAAAACCAAGAGAAAGGGACAAAGGGTAAGGCTCATCACAAATCGCAATCGGAATTCCCAATAGCAGCAAGGGAGGGTAGTGAGATCAGTTATCATCGATATCACAAATCACAAATTTCAGAGATCCGACACAAATCCCATATCGTAGGTTCCAAAGATCGCCAATATCACGTTCACACTTAGAGTTGTATCGCAAATCGGCAATCGACATTTTCAAAGGTTGTGAACAGATACAGTGTCATAAAAACTACTTAACGTCGATAAAATCAAAAGTGTCAGGACTTGTCGATTGTAATTAACAAATAAATTCAGCGAAAAAACAAAGGTATGCGGGCTCTTTCTCGCTCCTCAAATAGGGCCATATGGCAGCACATGATTGGTCCTAAGAAAGACAAATGGAAGTTGACGTTAGCATGATGTGGTGGTACGAAGGACACGTGGCATGTGAATTTGGTGTTTTAAGGTGTCATAAGGGGCCAAAACAAGGTGACATGTGTCACCACTCACAAGGTGACACGTGACAAAGGATGACGTTATTTCGCATATTGGTGATTACACTCAGAGCTATATCACAGATCAGCAATTAGCATTTTCAAAGACTCCGAATAGATATAGTGCCATTAAAATGATGAACGTCGATATTGTGGGCCTGAAGAGAGGAGTAAAGGTGGCATAAGGCGGGTTGCATGATTATATCCGCTTTATGTATCAATCAAATGGTTGGGTGGAGAATTTATTAAAGGTATTTATGTGCGAAAGCCTTCACATTGGCCCTTAGTTATCCTCTTCCCATGTGAACCAAACCACGTCACATATTGCAATCGCAAGTTTTGAGAGGGTACAACTGAAAGAAAACATTAGCGGTTCTCAATCCTCGAGCTTTGATATAGGAAATGGGTTCCAAGCAAATATGTAGTATGGTCCCACATATTATGCATTGGAACCTATTATAATACAATATATCAAAGAATGAGCCCTCGTCCTAGTGAAAGGATTTTAGCTCTAGAAGACTTAGGCCTTCAGTCTGCACGTTTCCACCATGTAGTTTTCACCTAAGCCCCCAGGGCTAAGGCATAAGGGGCCGAAGGAAATCGAAAATCATAACTTTATGAATCCCATTTTGTTTAAAGTTCCTAAATGACCTGAGTCCTGATACACTGGTATGATTTGTTCCATGGGGCACGATTGGTTATATTCGCTTAATCAAGATTGTAAGAAGGGACAGATGAGACGATAGCTGTGTTCAGAGTTTGTTATGGCCATTATACGTGTCACTTCTGGTTCCTGCAAAATAAAAATTAAAGAGAGAGAGTATGAGGTGTAACTTAATAAAGACATTTTTGGACCAGAGGCCAGCAAAGAAGAGTGGCATGGAGATATTTACAAGACCATCATTTCAGTTCATTTGTCAATTTTGTTTCGTTGTTTTTGATTGATATTGTTATTTTGTTTTATTTCCAAGAAAAGTATCTTTCTAAATAATTGGAGGTGACATAACCAGCACGCTGAGACAGCTAATTGTATAGGCATCTGGACATTGACTTTGAGATATTTTGTAATTTTCTTGTTCTCCCTCTCCTTATAAAAGGGAGGAAGAAACACTTAGAAAAGGTTCTGAATTCTAAACAAAAAATAGATGTGATTTATGAAACTGTATGAATTCCAGATTTTCATCTTTCAAAATATAAATGAAATAGTAGTGATTCCAACCTTTGAGTACTACAGTATGTTACCTATCTATTAAATTCCATTATGTTCACATTTCCTCTCTGATTTCATGCAATTGTAGCTACCAGAAATGTCTCTTATGTTCTTACGGATTCATTTGTGTTGACTAGTTAATGCACATGCATGTATGTATCTTTAAGATTATATCTTTAAATTTTCACTCCATGAATCATAGTATCCAATCCTCTTTCATGCATTATGTCTATCTTTACCTTAGATAAGTGTATAAATCTTGATGTTTCAATCTGTATTTGATGAGTTAGTCTATCTCCTTCTCTTCTTTCATTACTCTGCAAAAGCTTATTAAACTGTAGGTCCTCAAATTACTTGACCTCCACTAGTTTATACCTATATTCTTGTGAGTTGTATGAGTGAAAGGATACTAGAAATACATGGCTTATGTCCTTGGATGAAGAAACCAATCCATGTTGTTTAGTGCATATTTGTATTTACTATGTGTATAAAACGTATATGATGTCTCCGGTTTCCTAAAGATCATATAAGACAAATAAACGATAAATGTTACCAGGCACTGGCCTTGTAAGTAATCCAAGGCCATCTCTGGAAGCGACAACAAAATTCATAATGAAATATGTATGACATGCATGAATACACAATACATACAAACACTAATATGCATTCATGACGAACACATTTTGACAACAACACTGTTGGGTGTGGAGTCTGATTATCTTCTTTATTGAAAGGTATCACCGCATTGGACCTCAATTCATAATGGGGCATCAACGTCGTCCATTTTTGCACTACCAGGGGGTCCAGAGGGGTCGATAGCTATTTTTTAGAGCCCCCTCGAATATAAAAATAGATGTAAAACTTCCTTGTAAAATGTTGTAATTTTAGAGTCAATCTTGGTCATTCATTAGGCAGAACTATGAGTGTAGAAGTTATGTTTAATTTAGGGTTTTTTCCCTTATAAGGCAACCCCTCGCTATATATGAGGGAATTGTATTGCAGCTATCAATATGTGTATTCTGAGCAAGAAAGAGGAGAGGATATTGTGTGAGAGCAAAGAGGGAATTACAACGGATCTGTTGTAGGTTGTATTTCTTTAGTTTGCTGGATAATATAAAAGGAAGGACTGGTTGTTTCTTCGTGGACGTAAGCCAAATTGGGTGAATCATGTATTTGTGTCTCTCTTCTTTTATGCATTTCTTTGTTTATATTTCTACAATATTTTATGTGATCCATTTCTCTGTAATATATAATTTTCTAACGAGCACTGTCAACTTCTGCATGACATCACAACAGCACCCATGACCACCACCATGCATACACAAAAAGCACATACACCACAAGCATAAGGACACATATGTAACTGACATATAGATATGAAAACACATTCATCCAAGTAGAACATAAACCAGACATCACCCAAGGATAATGGAACCATGCTTTGATACCACTTTGTAACACCCTCCTCCCACATTTTCCCAAGCTAACCAGTCCACCGGGGTAAACATGTGATGAAGAGTTACTATGATATGATTCAAATCCCCATGCACAGTTAAGGAAGTGGAATCCACATGACAAGACCAATCTGACCTTCCTTAGAGGCTACAAAACCTTTAGGAGCTAACCAACTCCTTCAGGTGCCCAACCCCTGAGAGAACTTTCGTTTTCACTACCTTAGAGACTGAACTTATCCATGACAAGGTATTGTGTGGCCGGGACCCTCCATCACTCCCATAACAAGGCATCCATGCGTATGTGGCCTTTTTCAAGTAGTTTTGTGCCAACAAACTTGGATTCTGTGCCACTTTTTTAGGTCCCGAACTGAGGCCACTGCCCAGAACATCATGAAACTTCTAGAAATGACAAAAAACATCGAAATAAGGGTACTATTGCAAAAACTTGAACAAGTACTTGATCTAACCTCTACTAGCCATGAAAAGGAAGTTTGTCAAACATATCACAAACATGTAATATACAGGACACAATAACACACCTAAGAATAGGGGTCCCATACTTATCTAATAATCATTAAAGAGGACTAAGGTCTCCTCACAATATCTACATTGTTACTTATTAGGTCATTCATTCACTAACATTTCATATACTAACCAAAACATGATGAGAGCTATATATCATAGATTTCATAAAACAACCTTATAACCAAAAAATAACCAGGGATATATCAATGAGGAAACAACCATTAAAGCCACATAACATCAGGCACATTTACTCATTAAAATACCAAGGAAAAAGGATCTCTTATTAACATATGAAAATCCAACCAAATCAGTGATTTCCATGTATCAACCGACCATAGATTGGGTTGAACCAAATCTCTCTTTCAGCCAATCACCCTCGCGCCATAGTCCAAGCATGAATGTGGGATCTCATGAAACAAATCAAACAAAACCAAACTAGGGCTTCCAAAGGCCAAACGACCTCAACCCTCAACCAGTGATTCCACCTCACAGTCAGACATCATTAACCATCACTAGATCGATCTCTACCCAAGCTGTCCAAGTTTCTAGAGTGTTTGTTCCAACCAACGCTTCCAGGACTAGTAACTAAACCCACAGTTATTGTCGGGCTCTAGAGCGTTTATCCAACCAGGGATTCCAGGAATAGTAACTCAAGCCACCAAGGGCTCTAGATCATTTTTCCAACCAAGGCTTATAGGACTAGTAACTTAACCCAAGTTGTTATAGGGCTTCAAGAGCACTTTTCCAACCAAGGCTCCAGGAACTAGTAACTCAACCGACAATTATAAGGAACATGAGAACCAACCAGAAAGCAAAAGGAAAGAAACCCACAACAACATGGTTATCGAAGAAATGGCAAGGCTAGGAAAAATGACCATCAATCTGGGCAATCCTCCTTGCCAATGACAAATTGTAACCAAGAAACCACATGCATGCTCCATGCATGCAAAAAAAAGCAAGGAAATCACACATGAAACTCGGTACCTGCAAGAAAAACATATTGTAGTTGTTGATCTCAATGTTATCTTGTGATTTCCAACTCTTCTTTTTCCTTCTTTCTCCAAATCCCAAGTATGCCACACTCCTCCAAGAGTGATCCAAGAAAACTCTAAGTGTCCAAGAGTATGAGAGAGAGAATAGAGAGAGAGATCCAAAACTGAACAAACAAAAGTATGTCAACTTGTCCTCATAATCCGTTTTATTAACAATGCATCTAACCTCTTCAATTTTCCATTATTCTCCTTCATTTTCCTCCTCACATGCAACCTATGACCTTTCACCTTCCTTTTCTCCTAATTACCATTATTTTCATAAATAAAATTCCAATTAACATCTCATGCCTTTCCAAAGCCTTTTCCATTTCCTTTTCCAATTTCCATGGCCATTAATTAATCACAATGATCCCCGTCACTATGTTTTTTCCCAATATTCAGCGTCGAATACATGTCTCGTGACCTTGGTTATTAGTTTTCCTTAATTAACTTTATTACATGATATTTTGACCAGGGATGTTACATTAACGAAAAGAAAGTAAAGGTCTTACATTATATAACTAAAGTGACTTCTCATCATGGCACAACATTAGTGTGAATCCTTGCAATTAAAGAATTAATTGATGTACTTTAAGCATTAATACAGGTAATTAAGCGTAATCAACTTTATTATGGTTAATGTGTAGAATGGAGGTCATTTCACATTTAAATGAAATTAACTACCATATCTGTTCAACCAAGAGTTGGGTGTCAAACATCTTTACAGACCTTAATGGGAAGTACTATCAAAATTATAAGCATTTGTATGAGAGTAATGGTGAAATGATCTTGTATTTACTACTTAAGAAAATGAAAATCTATTAAACTTTATTGAAAGAGACAACTAGTAGTAAGAAGAAATTGTTGCAAGTTCCTCTCATTTAAATTCTTTCCAAGTCAAAATGAACGCGATAACACAAAAAAAGGAAATATGGACTCTCGTTCAAAATCCAAAAGTAAAATGGAGGACAAAGTATAGGAATTTTTTTTAAATGTTGCTAGAAGTAGCATTAGGCAACCTACATCACTAAATAAACCTAGAGTCTCCACAGCATCAAAGACCCAAGTTCAACACACAAAGAGGTATAAAACAAAAAGTTCAATTAACATATCAGAGAAAATCATAACTTATATATGTACTCTTCATGGCGAGAGAATTTAAGGTACTTTTCATCTTATCTACTCAATTATCAATTTGTTGTGAATGAGGATGATGAAGAAGCTAAGAGACCTTGTTGTGAATGAGGATGATGAAGAAGTTGAGAGACCTTTGTGATAACATAGGAAAAACCATATGTGATTGTGATTGTAGCTTATCAAATACTCAAAGCTACTAGTCATAAAAGGTAACAAATTACGAAATGGGGTGACAACAACTCCAGAATTTCTTTCAAGAAATATGTAAGTATGTCTAAAGTAAAAGAGTTAATCCCATATTTTTGTTTACTTCACTCATATATATATATATAGATATATAATATATATATATATATATATAATATATATATATATATTATATATATATATATATATATTATATAATATATATATATATATATATATATATATATATATATATATAATGATATATAATAATTTAATGTTTTGAGATAACTAAGGGAATAATCCTCCATATCAGTAAAATTTTTAGAAGAAAGGGAATCAAGGTGGTCACCTCAAGAAGTGTTACCGGGAATAGTGTCTACTCATATGCTGCTATTCCCACTAAGACTAGTAGCTATCGTAGAAACAAACAAGTAAAGTCTACTTTCGTTTTCCTTTATGAAAATAGGTAAGAGTGGAACAAAGGAGACCAACCTTAGTCTTGCGCTTGATTTCCTTGTTTGATTCCTCTCCTTCCTGATAGAGCTTGGTCGCTTCTTCTTCGTCTGCTAGCTTCAAAGAGCACCTGTGGAATCACAACAACGTACTACTATCGAAGAACAAATATCTATATTCATAAATAACACAGGACCAGATATGTGTTAACCATACAAATGCATATATGAGCAAACATACAAGAATATGGAGGAAAACTTGAATCGTTTTATTAAGATCAAGAGTAGCAAGAGGATTACAACCATATGTTCTGACCCAGTATCATCCTCCAGCAAGAAAGCCCTTCTTCACCTCAAGTAAAGCTTAGATCACCCAACACTGTGAAGTTTCTCCAGAAAAACAACAACACTTCTCCACAAGATACAAAATTCCAGCCTCCAGATCTCTGTGATGAGGGATCCATATATAGATGATTATAGGGGGGTGAGTCATCTTTTGGGGTCTTGATTAGTGTCCTCTCTCTGATAGTTCCTGATTCCACTTGGAGAATGATGATCTCTTACTCATCCCTGGTCGAAAACAGAGAGGCAAGTGTCAAAGGGGAAGATTATGGAAGATTCCATGATCTTCCACCTCGCATTTTGTCCCTGCCATTTGTCCATTCCCGACCATTGCACCCTACAGAGGGGCCATTCAGTATGCATCTCACCCTTTACATTGGGAAGGTGTTATGCATCGCACCTTCTGCACTGGGTATTTAGTATGGTCCAGTTTTGACCATTTCTGAGTAGTTTTTAGTGGAGAACTTCTGGGAGATGATGTAATCAGCTGACCTTGTTCCTTTAGGCACTGAAGAAACACTTTTAGGGACTTAGGATCCCTCAATTTATGGACATTTATGATTGGGGTTGAAGTGCCCAAAAATCTCTATAATAGTTTCTCCCTAAAGCGTGATGTCGTTAATATTTTTGATGTCGGGTGAAATGCTTTACCATGAGGATCCGAAGTTTTTTCGAGCTGGGAGGTGACCTCTAATAAGATACAATACAATACATTATCTTGACAACATTTTTTCATGATCTAGCTAAGGCGGGCATTCCCAAGCTCAGTTTTATAAATTCGTTTTCATGTACATAGGATAGACAATCGTCTGTGTGGCAGACTGATGATTTGGACTCATCATCCTTTGATTTGGATGATCATCTATTCGGCAATGATGTACATTTGATGTCTTTATATTCCTGAATATATCGCAGCCCGGATGGATGAAACTAGATCCAGGGTCTTCAAAACTCGTTCAATCTTTGCTCGGAGTACAAGTCGATCCATGTGAAAAATGTTCTGGAGTCGAACATGGAAAGACATCGCCCGATTACCAGCCAATGATGTAAGCTGTTAACAGGCGCAAGAGGAATCACCAATAATGACAATGACCCTCAAGGTACTACAGTACAATTCGTGTGTTGTGAAAAAGGACTTGGTGTCGAACACCATGCAAAATCTCTCAGTCGAAGGCCATTAATGTAAACCTATCACCGAAAGTGAGAAACTTGCCATTGAGGCATGCAAGCTTCAAAGTACTGAAAGGGTTGTTCCTAGGTTGACTTCTTGGATAATGAGATGATGTCGACAAGAAGTGACCCGCCATAGGATGGCCTTAATGAATCCCACATCTACGACACAAAACAAAGCAAATGATTTTGGAGGTGAAAATGATCTGACGATACAGGGTCCAGGGTGGCGGTCATGAAAGAATGGAGCATGAATGTATTGCAGTGGGTGAGACACAGGTGAATTGTCTGAATGACTTCTCTTGAACATTTTGGCGACACTGACAATGGATTGGTAACGTTAATTCCAAATATGGATGGTGTGACGGACCAATGGTGATGACTAGTGAACGGAACAACCCAACCCGGCTTGGATGCGGAAGGAAAGTGTCATGTTCAAGAGCGACTTGCTACCAATAAAGCTTTTTCAAGTTTTCTTCCCAATTTTCCCCAGTTATTGCTAACGAGTACCTCTTTATTTTTTTCATGCTTGAGGAGGATAACATATGCTTGTTCTATAATCTGCCCTTCGGGCGAACTTGTCGCTATATTTTAGTGAGCCTAGCGACAATGAAACTCGTTCTCATCCATTTGGACGAGTTTGTCGCTATTCGGTTTTAACGAGTTTAATGACAAAGATAACTCGGTCCTTTTTGAATTTTAGAGAGTCTGAAAGGGACAGAAAGGAGAATCCAAAGATTCTTTTCCATCATATAATCCCTTAAGTCTGAAAAAGCGTAAAATAATACGAAAGGGATGAATTTTCGATAGTTTTAACGAGCCGAACAAGACAAGCACTCGATAGTTTTGTGTAATAATCCCTCAGTTCCAAAAATATTAAAATCTAGAGGATGGATAGCACTTCCGATGACTTTAACGAGCCGGAGAGGCTAATCACTCGGCAATATTTTCATATTTTACGAGTCAGTTGAAAAGAGCTTAAAGGAGACTCGTTTTCGAGGAACGAGCGATGATTTCGGTAGCAGCTGATTCCAAGTAAAGTTTGGAATTTTCCAATCATGGCAGCGTCACAGGGATGGCTAGTACAATCACTCTTCGCAAATTTTCCTCGAAAGGGTAAACAAACATATGGAGGTGAATGATTGGCTAAAAACAGAGTGGAGGTGATGGCGAGAATGAGACCAAGGCTCAAAAGCTGGCGATAAGGCATTCACAATGGTTATTTACCGGTTCATTTTTAATGAGCTTAAACTCTGAGGGAAACATTTGCTCATGACTTATTTTTATTTTTTAACGAGCTTGAACTATGCGCTAAAACTGCTCATGGCGGCTTTATTTTTAAACGAGCATGAACCCTGCGGTAGTACTACTCGCCAGTCGTATAATAAGGAAGTCTCATTCAAGATGCCATTTTTTATGAGGCTTGCACCTTTTGTAAGCTTTGCCCTAGAGCCTCTTGCATGCAAGCTAGGAAAAACCAACTATGCCCCTCTACTTAACTACTAAGATCACTACCAAGGCTAGGTAGGAAAATTTTACCTTTACTTTGCCGGTGCCCAGGTGGCCCCTGCAAAGATGAATGGTTTCGGCCATTCACCCGACCTAGGTGGTTGAATTTAGCGAAATCATAGAGCTAACATTAGTTGGTCATTTCTCGCTTGCTTACAAGAGGTTTGCATGCCTCCAGGTATAGCAAAAAATTTCCAAGTTACCATGAAAGTTCCATCCACGTAGCAGACAAAATGCTTCCTTGGCGATGTCTATCGAAATAGGCAAAGGTGAGTGGCACAGATGCATTCCACTCACATAACTTTAACGAAGGTATGTTATTCCAGCCTAATCCCATTTTCCTGTCAGGATGGGTGTGTCAGACTAGTCATATATCCTCCGTGGAAACCTACTCTATACGCAAGGTTTTCCTGCCGGAACAGACGAGGGTGCATGCCCCCTGGGTTTCAGTCACATCCTCCTGAATCATTCGCGCTCATCAGGTGGATGGATTGGAGATCGATGAGACATTCCTTGTGTGAAAAGACCATTTAGGGATGGCATTTGACCATTTGTGATGTGTGAACCAAGGAATGACATTTGGTCTATGAGCTTGACCATTCTGCCTTCGTGTGGAAAACACATTACTCTAAAGAGTGAGGAGACAACGGCTCCCATGCAAAAAATATAGTCGCATCCAAGGAGTAGATTATAATCCAAGGGTCCTTGACCTACCTTCACGTTCAAGTGAACAGTTTTCCTTCTCAAAGTAATGAGCACATTTGGAAGGATCCCTAATGGTCGACTGGTTCCTTTGTCAAAGCCTGTCAGATTTCTCATTTCAGGCGAAAGCGATGGCAAACCAAGCGCTTTCCAAGTAGTTGAGGAAAGGATACTCACAGAAGCCCCTTCATCAATGATGGTACCAGCCATGACCATTCTGTAAGCTTGTACAATGATTCGAAATGGTACACTAGCTAGTAAATGGGGTCTGCCTAGTAGATTCCAGTCGAAGGAAATGACTAGGTTGCTTGGAAGTGGGACCGAATAGACGGTCGGGTATGACTCTGATGAAATTCCTTCCTGTGATAAAGGAATGGGTGGACTGCCCCCAAGTTCATCGGAGTTTGTGTTTATGAAAAGAATTTAAACGGTGTCGTTCTCTTTCTCTTCAGTGACGGTATCATTCAAAGATGAACACCCTGAAGGAAAGACCGGGTCAACTACCACCTCGACCTTTTGAATTTCATCTAGTATGGATTTAGAGGGTTCATTTTCAATG
The DNA here is from genome assembly GCA_000404065.3 of Pinus taeda. NCBI lineage: Eukaryota > Viridiplantae > Streptophyta > Pinopsida > Pinales > Pinaceae > Pinus > Pinus taeda. The sequence goes on along the minus strand of APFE031195128.1, from coordinate 1,124 downwards.
ATAGATGCTTCGGCCGACCACAATGGCGGGCCAGCTGGATTTTCAACCAGTGGTGGACTTGGCAAAAGCTTTTTATATCTACGAGGGAGCCGTAGCGGTGAAGCAGGATGGTAATCCAAAACTCTTTTAGCTTCGTCAAGGAAGGGACAACGGTGGACGACGTGATTGCCTTCACACAATTTGCAAGGAAATCTGGGATTTCTTTTCTGTCCAGGTGCTTCACTTTCACTGGTTGATGGTTTATTTAACATGCTCATCAGAGGTTGATGACACCAGATTATGCAAACGAGGAGACCAGTCCCTTAAGATCCAAGGGATGCAGGGACAATCTCGGTGATAGTGGTCTCCATTACAAATGACACAAGGAGATTTAGGTTTAGACGGTGCGGTGTGAGGATTTTTGCTAGATGACGCTTGGTTGCCCCCTTTCGATTTTGGTTCCTTTTTCTTCTTTTCATTTTTCTCTTTCTGCTTCTTCTTCTTCTCGGTTAGTTGATTTTTAGCTTTACCAGCTTTATCAATCGAAGAGGAAGGAGGAGAGGGAGAACCAGACGAAGTAGAAGGTTGGTGAGCAACTCTAGTATCATCTAGTTGCTGACTTGACTGTTCAGGAATTATGGTATTCTAAACGACAGAGGTAGAGAAGATCCAGATAGGCAAACCAATCGTCAACCCTAGAAGTGACAATGTGGCCATATGGGGTGCACCAACATCTCCCCAAGAGGAGAAGGGACTAGGATTTTCTCCAAGGGGAAATCCTTGGTTGGTAGACTCCATTTTTCTCAACCTAAAGACCAACAAGGGAATTTGTGATGTTATTCTGATTAAAATAAATTTTAGATGCTTTGGAACAACTTGTTTTTTCAATTTTAAGGAGTCGAGAAAAAACCAAAGATGACTCTAGTCACCTTCGACTTTTAGCGAGCCTGAAGTGACAAGTGCTCAGAGGACCTTTTCTTTTAAGGAGTCTAAAAAGGAGCAAAATAGACTTCTCTAGAGATCTAGGCAGAGGGGATTACCAAACCAATCGCAAAACTGCAAAATACTTTTTACGGTACGGCGGTCAATCTTCCTGAATGCTGTGTTCAGTGCATTGCGATCGATAGGGTGGCAGACACGACTTC
>APFE031195127.1:7379-17434 GCA_000404065.3 Pinus taeda | reverse complement strand
TATCTAGCAAAGTGAAGAGATACAAGCTACAACAAATCCATTGTAATTCCCTTTTTTCTCTCACACAATCTCCTCTCTCTTTCTCACTCAGAATATAGAGCTACATAGATGCAATACAATTCCCTCATATATAGCGAGGGGTTTCCTTCTAGGAAAAAAACACTAAATTAAACATAACTTCTACTGTCATATCTTCGCCTAATGAATGACCCATATTATACAAAATTACAACATTTTACAAGGAAATTTCACATCTATTTTTAGCTTGGGGGTCACTACCCCCAATCCCCCACCAGGGGGGATCCAAATAATCATCGTCACCACCCCCCCAGCGGATGCCCCTAGCGACATACATTCTACGAGCGGCATTATGAACTGGGGTCCAATGTGGGGATACCTCTGAATAAAGAAGATAATTAGGCTCCACACTCAACATTTATTTGTATGCTTTGGTTTGAGATTCACATTAACTCTTTTGAAATAGAGTATGAAAATAATTATTCTATCATTCTCTAAAACTTGGTTAAAAAATAATCTATATGTAAAGACCATTTTCAGAATTGTGGGTGTAACAATATTTATTGAAGCAGATAATGTCACATCATTTTGAATGTTATTCACTTTGGGCATTGTCTTTCTTTCTAGAAGATGTTAAACCCAATTGAGAAAATTTTCGTTTATTTCAAATGGATTATAAAGTAGGATGAGAACATATTTTGATCATTGCAATAAATTTAGAAAAAATTATATAGTTATGAAAGAAACATCTTTTATAATGAATATCGTTATTTATGCATCCTAATTAAATACACAGAGATTGTCTAAGAAGTTGTAATAACATTTTCAAATAAAGTAAAGAAAACAAATACAGTCAATAGTTCCCTTCACAACATCTATTGTGATATTTTTTTCACAATTCCTAGTAAGAACACTTAAGAATATAGATATACGAATGCTAAACATGAAAATCCAATGGTATATTTTTATATTGACACACATTCCTCTACCAATATTTTTCTTCGAGCACTTTAGGAGGCCAAACATATCTATAGTTCATTTCCATTCTGAGTTTCTGCATAAAAATTGAGTCATTTTAGGGAGTATTTTTTTGTCCCATGATTATATCATCAACCTTTTACAACAAAAAACCATTTTGATGAAAATACAAGATGATGATGAACAATTCCCCACTATGATAGGAAAGGAGGATGGTGCTCTACACTGAAGCACCAAAGGGTCTAGGGTAGCAGGCGGTCCGACGTTTTATTGTTGTCATCATTGCTTTTGCCATTTTCCTACAGTGAGGAGCTCATGGTCACGTCTTCTGGACTAGTTCCCTACCCATTCTACAACCGTTACTTGCATCCCTGATTTTGTCTACAACAATTGGAATGGAGTTAGACGTTCTCGATTATTCCACCAACCCAAATCCCTATGAGCTGATTTGGGCACTCCCTCATACTATGTTCCCTACCTATCAGCTTCTACTCCCCCCATTGCATCTCGTAGGCTTGACTTCCCTCCACTCTCTCCTACTACGCTCAACCTTCTTGCTGCTTGCATTGCACCCTCCCCTAACTTTGATTCCATTTTTCCTGAGGCATCCCTTCACCTTGTACTATTTGGCATTCCCATTTCTTTAGGGTTGTCATAATCTAGGATATCCTCTATCCCTCACTCCACACTGGACAACAACCCTAACCCTACCTCTTTTTAGGGGAATTTTCCTATTCCCTCTGTCAGCTTCAATATTCTAGTAGTTAACCCTCGGAACTCCTCCCCTTCTCCACATATGGACTCACAAGGCAATCACAACCCCTTCCTAGACCATTCGACAACTACATAGACTAGTAAGGCCAGGAAGAGTAATTGTGTCAAGGCCTTCAGAAAGGGCATCAATCTTAGATTTGGGGAAGGTATCACTATGGGAAAAGTGGTGGATACTGCAAATAGGGTTCTAGTGGGGCATGTGAGGGGAAGAACATATTCAGCTGAGTGGCTTTGCTTCTAGACCTTCAATATTTGGGTCACTTTACTTAATTAAATTACGTCGATCACCATTCTAAGTCCACGACAGTTTGCCCTCAGTTTCCACCGAGAAGAATATAGAGATTGGATACTCTCCCACTACTAGCATATCAAAATGGACCCTATGCTTCTAAACAATGGAGACCCCTCTTTAATCGAGAATGAGAAAAGTTGGGTGTTGGTCTGATTTAGGTTCGTATTCTAGGGATACCTATACACTTTTGGTTGGAGGACATCTTTGTTCACAACAAAAATGCACTGGGTACCGATTTGGATCATGATAAGTCATATACAACTTATAACAAAAAATCTATGGCCGACATACTCGTTCACCTGGACACTAAAGAAGGATTAGAGGAAACAATTACTCTGCACTAGAATAATTTAACTCGCAAACAAACCCTACACTATGAGGGAGTCCCATTTAGGTGTAGAAGGTGTCACAAGGTAGGGCACCTATATAAGGAGTGCTCATCGGTGTCATGGGAGACTTCTTCATTAGAAAAAGGCACTAAGAATCCACAATATGAAGTTCCTCTGGTGGAAGCACAACCTCCTCACGTTACCAATCTGATGGCTATGGATGGGGATACTTCTCTACCAACTTGTTTTGCCTCTCTGCAGCCTACATCCTCGCCCATGACGAGATCTCGGACTATTTTGGTAGCTTCTCTCTCCACGTGTACTCTTCTTTCTCTCTATTCTTCTGTTTCTTTTATATGCATTGCACAACAATTACATGTTTCATATGGATCCATTCCTATCTTTTCCACATTCCTTCTAACATGCCCGCTCGATCATCCTTCTACTATCTTCTCCACTACCCCACCCTTTGTTACTAGAGCTGACTCTATCACTTCACCTGAGCCCTCCACCACTTCTCAACTTTCACATCCATATAAACTCCGACCTCGAGGTATACATCCCCCTTGGACCATCTATATTAGATCTATCTTCCCTCCCTATTGATACCAAACCCACTTGAGGGCACCCTTCTAGGATTTCGAGAGCTATCCTTCTTGCTGGGGTAGATCTGGCCTTAGGAAGACAGACCACAATTCATAGGTTCTTAGGAAAAATAACACCCTTAATAAAGATGATCCATGAAGTGGTTGTCCTTCAAATGTAGAGGGTTGGCTAGCCCTACTAAAAAAAGGGCCTCAAGAGACTCCTAGATACAGAGCCATCTGACATAATTTCTTACAAGGAACCCTTGGGAAGGCAAAGTAGGTTTCCTAGATTTGTCACTCTATGATGCATGGTTTGTGCTTTAATGCCCTAGATGTCAATGGGTGATCTCAATGTATTGCACTCGGCATTAATATTCAATCCATCAACCCCATTTCTGTATGGGGGGGACCTAGATTCCTAGGAATGGAAATTTGTTCCTTGGAGATGGGAAGGAACTTTCGTATCATTGATGTCTATCTACCAGATCATAGTAGGGTGGAGCTCTGGAATCACCTCTTGCAACTATCGTTGATGAATTCTAATCACATAATTTTGTGTGGACAACTCAATTTCACTATTTGTCATTAGAAATCCTAGGGACATCATACAAAGCTGGACGCCCTATTAGATTATATGGAACATCTCTTGTAACAACATCATATGATTGACATCCCCATGAACAAAAAGAAACTGACATGGCATAATAGTAGAATTGGTGATGCTACTTTGGGTAGGAGATTGGATTTCTTTCTCATCAAGGAGGACTTGCTTGGTATCCTCTCTAATTTCCGTCAATGAATTGGATCTTGGGGTATCTTAGATCACTCCCACATCTATCTAGAACTAGATGGTACATCCCTAAAACCTAGAGTACCCTTCAAATTCAACTCGACCTGGTTACAAGACCTTGAATATCACAAATTGGTCATCGATTTTTGGAGAGACTACCCTCCTTCCCAAGGGCAGAACCTAGCAGAAGGATTTTTTAGAGCAACCATGTATTTAGACTAAAGGGAATCAAAGTGGGAATGTTCTATGTAATTCTTTCAATAATTCCTCTAAATACTTCTTAGGTTCAGTGAGCTAATATTAGTAGTAACTTCTCAATTCCATTTCAATGTTAACATCTCACTATAACTTCAAACCTTAACTATCTTTTAGGGTTGAAAATAAGTTAATATGTTGATGTTAAACCATGGATAAATCAAAGAATTTTTTGTTCTTATATCCTTCATTTACCCATCAAAATTTTAATTATTGCTACCATAAGAGTTCCTCTTATCTGTTACAGTCCCTCAACTATATTTGATGTTGGGCTTTGTGGCTGATAAGTTTCCTTGTTCTACCTTTGAGGATGATATTATACTAAATCTGCTCCATTTTTCTCAATCAAATCCTTCTATGATTTTAAAATATCTTTGAATTCATCTTTATTGCGTTGTCATAGATAATATGACGTAATTTAAATTTTTCTAGAAGTGATATGTTGTGGTACATTTTCCCATTGGAACTTCTTTCCAATATTTAGCCAAATTCTGTTAAACGTATGGATTATTTAGCTAAAACACTTCTAAATTAAATGGATCATTTTTGGGATTCATGTCCAATATAATTTCAAACATATTGGTCAACAATTCAAGCCCATGATTACAACAAACTTATTGGTCCTTTGATCATTAAATATTTTGAAAAAGGAAATTCATCTAGTCTAGAGCTTATGTGATGAAGGACCCCTCTTCTATTTCCCTAGGTATGAGTTCCATTGGATGTTCCCAATTTAACTAAAATTAGGCTTCAATCACTGACTTCGAAAAACCACAAATCTGTATATGGTCATATCATCCGTATGACTTGAATTGGAAGTGGAATCCACCCATGTTATCCACCTAGTCTATTGTAACTCAAGAAGCCACTGAGAATACTGTAAATAACATGCCTCACTTGGTAAAATGACAAATGGTTCCTTCAAATTGTAGGGAAAATGATTTTTCCATATAATAAAGAATTATATGTTTTTCATATATTGTTAGGTATTGAGCATGTGTATTTTATGTTCAATGTTTTTCCAAGAATAGTTGCATGCCATATTTATATTCTTTCTCTCCTACTCTCTCTCAATATTTAATGTTCCTATATCATAGCCCATACGATCTAGATAAGTGGTATGAGGGACAAGTTGATTTAACAAATGTATGTCTAGGGCATTTTTTTGAGATTCAAGTTATTATTTAGATGAAAGATTAATTTTTCTCCTTGGTGAGGGTTAAGCCTTTTATTTCTTCAAATCATTCACCATATGGATTTGGTGAAATCACTAGCAAGGTCCAAAGGGATTGTGACTAGTAAATCCCTGAAGAAATAATTAGTAAGAAGGAAAGGATCAAACCCTATGGTTGTGGTAGCCATTAAAAGGGTTGTAGGAAGCTCAAAGATGAAGTATCATAATGATGACATGCCTCAAAACAGAGATGTGGTGGAGGAATTCTAGATTTGAAATGACATTAGTGTTTATGTGCCCTTCAATAATGGAAAGAACATGTTGCATAATTTTTTTTGCAAGAAAAAGAAAGTAATCTAGGTTTGACTCTGGTGAAGGCATGGCCTCATGGACAAGCTACAAATCTGCATCTTTCCCAATGATAGTTCTCGCAAGAAGCAATGGTACATTCTCAAATACCTCAATAATCCTCATTATGTTGTTGTCTTTGTTGATTCCACCCTGGAATACTACCTCAACCTCCAAGAATCGAGAGATTTTAGCCACGCATAAATTAAGGATGAATACATGGCATACGCTTGGGAGGAGAAGATGTACAAATAATCTCGTAGTTTCTTATTTTTTCTCATCACTCCCCACACCCCAGACTGCAAAGTTGAACATTATAATGATGTGGAGGATACCATCAACACGACCTACACTTGGCTCGCTATTTTTCAAGCCTCTAGAGTGCTCATGGTTCTCCTCAATATTCAAACTGGCCCTTTTCTTGCCAAGATACTTGGCAAAAGGGTGACCACTATGCTAAGCATACGGTCCCTCTCTGACCTCTCAAGAATAGAAAATCGAAGGCTTTATAGCTTTGAAGGTTATAATGACATCCACATGAGTGACGACATAATCTCCATGAATATCATAGGAAATCCCGTGAATGACTTCATTATATTTTATCTCATACCATCCATGATTTTAGCCACCACTCATATGTTTCAAGAAGTTCAAAAAAATTCATAAAAATGAATTTTCACAAAAGAAAAAACGATGGCCATAGTGCATGGTGAGTTTCTGCTTCATAATAGGGGTAACGAAGGGTATGGAGGTCACATGGTAGTATTCCAAAACATGATCCAAGCCTCTGGTTCATGTTTATATTCTCGCAATGATGCCTTGCTCACTACCTATGCATGATATCCTAGAGTGAAGATCCTCTTCTTTCTTCAGACTGTAACGAGTACATGTTGAATATTTCAGATCAACTTTCAAATCACATCCAAAATGAGTGGAAGATTTCGGATCTCCAGCCACAACACTAAGAATTCCATTGGAATATTTTCGATGTTTCCAAATCCCACACCTATGTAAGATTTCAGAGGTTTTCCATTGCCAAATCCTTTTCCAATCGAATACTTATGATATCGACCCTTCTAAATGGATTATCTTTTTCATAGCCCATTGCAATGGAATATTATCATTCTTGGCCTCCTCTAACAAAATAATTTTGTCACTCACGCTAGTTGGTTCAAAAATTTTGACGTCATACACAACAAGATGAAGACATTTTACATTATAACCTTCTAGGGGAAACTTCCATCATAGACCCATGTGAATGAAGATTTTCCCATCTAGGGCTTGTCCATATACTATTGGTATCAGAGTTGGCCCACATCTGTCATGGGGTATTAATATCTCTGGACCATCATTTATCATAGTTGTCAGTCACCTACAAACCCATTTTTATGGATCAACCACAAAACACCCTTGTCATTGATGTTCATTTTCTAGGCCAGACACTACCAATATCAAATTTGGCCCATAAGCATTATAGGATACTATATCCTTTGAATTTTGCTCACATTGATTATGGGTCAAGCACACAAAACCCTCCTATTCATTGGCTCAATTCAACAAAATCCTCTTATGAGGGAACTTGACACAATGGGAACCATTTCCTCCTAACGGAAGAATCTTGATCCGAAATGGAAAGTAGTATCCACACATGGTATTTACCCATGGTATTGTAACTCAAGAAGTAACCTAGAATACCATAAATGATGCACCTGACCTTGTAAAAGGACAAATGTGACCTCCAAAATGTGGGATAAATGATTTCTCCATTTAATAAAAAAATAATTTCTTTTCATATATGTTAGGTATTCACTATGTGTATTTTCTATTTAAAGTTTTTATAAGAATTGTTTCAGAGGATATTTGTATGCTGTCTCTTCTTCTCCCTGTCAACATTTATGGTTCCTAAATCTTAGACCTTGAGATCTGTATCAACCTCCCCTATTTTCATCCAAGGATTCAATAATAAATATTGTCCCACAAATGGGTAACCATGTCCTACAATATAAGGGATGAGTTGAATATTGTGAAGAAAGAGAAACATATATTCCTTATTAAATTCGGTCAATAGACAATGGAAATGAAGCCCATTTATGCCAAGCATATTAGTTGACACTTTATTGGAAAAGATGTTTGAAAGAATAATATTTGTGGGATGTATAATAAATTAATTCCCCTTGATGCCTCATGTACATCTAATGTCATTGAGTTATAGTTTCTTGAACAAGTAGTATCAATTTTAGAGAGCATATCAGTCGAGCACTTTGTTTCCTATAGAATAATCATAGTTGACTTTTCTTTGAGAATTTTATTTTTAAATATATATTTGTTTTTTTCATTCATTCATTTGATAATTTATCATAATATCTTCCTTGGATATTTGAGGGGGTGGGGTGGACATGTTTGTCATCAATGCCATTATTCTTAAATCGACTAGCATTTCTCTAAACTCTTGTAGAAGTTTCTTACATCTCCTTTCTTCAACCTTTTATTCTATTTTCATATTTTTATCATTATTTTAGGGTTTTAGTTTTAATTGCTAAATAAATTGACTAGTGATGCTTACATGGTATTTTTCATTGCTAAAATTATCCTTTTTATCAAGGCATTTGTCAAAACTTGAATTTATTGATTCAATATTGAGTGAGTCTCCTTTCCATCCCATTATACTGCTAAATACTACACATCAAGCTTCCCAAGCTCCATATATTCACCTTCCTCTAAGTGTGTTAGGTCTCTAATTTCTTAGTCCATTTATATGTATTTGTAGTCTCCACTATTGTTGTTCCTTCACTTTATTATATATCATTCTTTCCCATGTTTCTTATCACTGGTGGGATTACTCCTTACGATTATTGGTAACCTTGTTTAAGGTTTCCACCATGTTCTTAGATAATATTTCATACCAATTACATGATTTTTTCCAATGAAATCAACATCCAAGGAGGGTTTTCTACCTAATTTTTTCTTTCTTACCACATTTTCAAAACTCTTAGGTTATTTCTCCATTTATGGTTTAGGGATAGAGGAATCTTGTTTAAGAGGAAAATCCCTAAATAGGTTCCTGTGCTTATGATATTTGCGTTGATGCCGCTTATCGTGATGAAAGTCCTCCTAGCAACATCCATTCGAATGAGCCTGAATTAAGAACATATATTGGTACCATCAATACTTGATCATTTTCCCATGTCTTGAAAAGTGTATTAGTTGTTTGGAAAATACAAGGATGCAAGTTTGGGGAATAGTTTTGTCTAAGGAATACATTATTTTAACTATGAATTTTCTTTCTAGTCTCCTAGGATAAACTTTTAGTTGTTAAATATTGTATGCAAACTAAAAGAAGATTAAGAAAATATATCTAAAATTACAACAAAATAAAAAAAGAGCAAGAAGGAGCAAGAAGGAAAAACAATGAAAATTGTTTCTACACTTCAAACCATACAAAGTAATATGTGCATGTTATTTTGAGAAGAAAAATCTGTAAGTAAACAAACAAATCGAATAACCAAAATAAGATAAATTATCTCACTTCCCATATGATTAACAAAAAGAGATAAACACACGAGTAATTCACTATAAAATGTATTTTCAAATATTTAAAACATTTAGTATTAAAGTAGCAAAAAATATTTAAAATGTATTTAAATTATCAATATTAAAAAAAATAACACATTTTGAATAGAAATTTACATACTAGCACAATTATAAAAATTAAATGGCTAGTAAATGTTAGTAATTATCAATCCATAATAAAAATGAAAACATTTACTTCATAATACATCTCACATTGCTAAAATTTGATATTTTATAAAATTATTATTATTATTATTATAAGCTAAACATATATTCAATAAACCATGGAAGAAGATTTTTATCCATGAAGATTTATATCCAGTTTATTATGGAGTTTCTTAATCTATACCTTGCACTTAAATCATAGTCTTTGATTTGTGTATACTACTAAAAATATTATAGAATATTTAATGGTCATATCATAAATCTAATAATAATTAATAATTACATTAACATTTTGGAATCCCTATTCTATTTTAAGAAAAAACATTTTTATCGATATAATTAAATTTGACTTCATCTTAACTTTGAGTTATCAATCACATTTGAAATGGGTGTACATATAATTTCATATAAGACACTTGCGATTTTAAAATTAAAAAAATGCTTGAGTTACCGATCACATTTGAAGTGGGTGAACATATAATCTTATATAAGAAACTTGGGATTTTCAAATTAAAAAATACATGTCAAACTTAAGAGTAAATATATTACTATTAAACCCTAAATAAAGACATGTTATATATATTATTAAATATTGAATCTTAAATGAAAAGTTGGCATATATATTATTGAATATTAAAACTTAAATAAAGACATGTTATATATTATTGAATAGATAAAAATGGAAGAAATAGATAAATGTAACCCGTTCTCTTGACTCATTTCTAATAATATTGAAACATTAATGGTTAATACTCACTTCTAACAACATTGAAAA
>APFE031195125.1:131633-168781 GCA_000404065.3 Pinus taeda | reverse complement strand
GAGAAATAGATGATTTTGATGTGGAAACATCTAGCGAACATAATTGTGCAATTACACCTCTTTGTTCCTTTTTTAGAAGCTTTGTCATACCGTTAGATCTGATTATCTTTCCTGACTTCCCTGCAATACCCCTTAATTCAAATTCCTTTCCTTCCACAGAAAATTTCATGAAAAGTTCTTGAAAATTAAAAACTATTGTACCCAAGGATTGCAGCCATTGGACTCCTAGTACAACATCAGCACCTCCCTTTGGAATGGAAAGCATTGGGCTAGTCAATACATATTCTCCCATCGATAGCTTGATATTATGGCACTTTCCTGAGAAATTTATTGTTCCTCCATTTGCAACCATCACTTGACACTTTGGTGCTGGATATAAGAAGCAATTCAATTCTTTTGCTACATTACAATGAATAAAATTGTGGGTACTTCCTAAATCAATCAACACTATTACCTTTTTCTTCTTGATTTTTCCTTCTATCTTAATGGTTTGAGGAGCGGTAATTCCCACCAATGCATTACAAGATATGGTCGGATTCATTTATTCTTTTTCTAGGCTTTGTTCCTGGAGTATATCCTCTTCCTTTGACCTTTCTTGCTCCTTTTCTTCATCCTCTTCGCAATCTATGTAGAATAATTTCTTCTGAGTACACTTATGACCTTTAGTGTATTTGCTATCTCAACTGTAAAAAAGCCCTTTTGCTCTTTTTTCTTCCAGTTGTTGTGGTGTCAACCTTATAGTTTTTGGAAGACTAGGGGCAACAACACTTCCATCTTTATAGTTGTGAGTGGTATGTTTCCTGGTTGCCATAATTTTGCTTTCCATTTTTCTTGCTAACCTGAATGCCTTCTCTAATGAATCAGGTTCCCAAAGGTGAACATCATGTTGGATATTATCCTTTAAAGACCCTATGAACACATCAATCGTATGCTCCTCTGGAATATCTTTTACCCTTATGTTCAATTTTTGGAACTCCTCAATGTGCTCCATTATTGAACCCTTTTGTTTGAGACTTATCAATTGGCTAAAAAAAGTGTTGCTTTTTGTATCCTCATAATGTGCTATCAATTCTTCCTTAAAAATTTCCCAAGTGACAATTTGTTTACGAGATCAAAGCCATTGATACCATACAAACTGATTTGGTTCCAAATATAAAGTTGCAATACGTACCTTTTGTGTGTTTTGCACATTATTGAGATCGAAAAATTGATCCATCTGTAATATCCATGTTGCGAGATCTTTGCCATCAAACTTCCTCATATCTATTTTTGGAATATGGTGGGTCTTCGATCCAACATTAGAGTCTATGGAATCATGATTAACATTTCTTTCGTTCTCATCATGAGTTTTTTTTAGTACCTTTTCACCATTAGTGACCATTCCTTGTAGCAAATTAATCATATTTATTGGCAATTCTTCCATCTTATCATCCATGCCATCAATTTTAGTGTCCATGCCATTCATCTTAGTGTCCATTCCATTCATCTTAGCTTCCATGCCATCCATCTTAGCTTCTATGCCCTTCTTTAAATAATCCATCTTAGCTCCTACACCTTTCTTTAAACCATCCATCTTAGCTTCTACATATTTCCTTAAACCATCCATCTTAGATTCTGTTGCTTTTTGTGCAAGTGACACTTGTTGCACTTGTTCTTGTAATTTTGATATATCATGTAGCATTTCTTCCTCTTCTTCATGAGTCATGCTAGATCTTTCAGGTTCCTTAATAGGTGTTTGCATTTTCTTTCCTCAGGGAATTATTTACTGATAATAATGCTCTACTATTCCCTTTGAATTCCTTCAAAATAAATTTCAAACCAATATTAAGCGAAAATTTATAAGAATATACACACCTTTTTTCACTTTGTAGGAGCTCGATATTGTCATTGATGTATCTCTGTACATTCAAATCATCCAGTTCTGAAATTGTGACCTGAAGTAGCCCTCTATGTCCTCTTTCCAATGCCACCAGTCTGATCCAAATTGGATTCTCCAAGGAAGAGCTATGTGAAATATCCCACAATGACTGGATTATGGACTAGTTCAGTAGGGCGAACTTGTACGATGCACCACGAGTCCCTGTTTCGTCTTTTGGCTCTAAAAAATATATACAAGAAACTACAGTCCATCCTCTTTCTACACCTTCTTACAAAATTTCAATCCAATGCTCAGAGAAATAGTTATGATGATTTTCCCCAAGTCACCTGTTCAGAATGTAATTCAGGAGTCTACAAAAAGAACAACTTCCTCAGATCATATCTCCACCAATATAGTGCAAAACGCTCTGAAATTCGGACCCAAGATTCAACACGATGTCTTCTCAACTAGGTTTTTTTTTTTAACTTCTGAAACATCACAGAAAAAATGTTATTGCGAAAATGCCATGATGACCTATTTGGAGCAGCGAAACCCTAGAATCCAAAGCTTTGATACCAAATGTTATGAAACCAGCTCAAGAAAAGATAGAAAAGATAGATCAACGCCTTATAATTCAGCCTCTTCGAGGGGGCAACCTCCTTTACATTACATAAATGAACAATTCTTGGATGATACAAATGACAAAACCTCCTTTCTATATATAGGAGTATAAGGAGTCACAATATAACCCAGCCGACCTAACAATACTAATATAAAGCCACAAAAATAACAATAGAGGGTTTCTATGGGGCACAATAATAACAATATGGGGGAAATAGGGGCACAACAATATTAATAATGGGTACAACTAAAATAGTAATGCGGTAATCACTAGTATTATAGGGACCCAACACTATTTTTAAATGAGTTCTATTGGAAATATGATTTAATTTGTATCCCCACTATGCATGGGAAGGATGATGTAATAATTTCTATATTTCAATCATGTATAAAAAATTGTTATATCTCCACTTGGTTGGGTGGATGAGTAAAATTTGGATATATCGCCACTTGGTTGGGTGATTGATGTATGTATGATTCATTGGTGTTAGGAAGGTCATACTCGCTTAGTTGAGTTATAGAGCCATGTTATTCTTTTGAAAAATATTTCTGCAGACTATGCATGTACTCAGGGGGAGCATGGACAACATAGTGCATCTCAATGGGGGAGAATCTCTTAGTCCACCCTTTGCCCTTGATGTCAAAGGGGGAGAGTATTTTGGTGTTTCTTGATATCTCTAACAATTTCTACAACTTGCAGAAATCAACACCAATATGGTTGCCATCAAGTCCAAAGGGGGATATTGTTGCCATTATGATACAAGTTTTTTCCTTGATGGTAACTCACTCACAGGTTAGTTCAAATTTTGATAAAGGGAAACTCACATTGTAACATGTCCATTCATAGGTAACATGACATTGGTATTGAAGAATAGAATGATGGAACAAAGGTCTATTGATTGTAATCAAGAAGTTGAAAGAAAAGGATATTGTAAGGTAGTTTAAGTTGTATATGAAGGTTCAATTTTTCAAAGCAGCGTATACACAAGGGTTAACAGAACAAAAAGAGCGTATATGTATGCACACACTTTCACAAGAGGAAAAGTGCATATGGTTTGGAAAAATAAGGAAATTCAAGGTTAAAGAATACTAAGGGTTAATACCATGGTATTAGCCCACAATATTGAGTGGAGTAATGACTATTTGATCTCGTCCAAGAATACCACAAGTTCTAAGTGTTTTTTTGGTCCGAAGTATTGAGAAGAGCAAAGGGCCAAGTATGCAAGTGAAAGGGTTTCTCATGAATACTTCTATCTGAAGTACATTTTATGTTGCAGGGGCTATGATTTTGATATAATCTAAAATATTGTGTGAAACTTGAATTCAATGTTGGATGAGGATCATGAGACCTGAAATAACTTATCATTCAATGATATGATATTGATTGGGCTAGATATGATTGCTTTCACATGTTTTTTTCTATAATGTCATGATATGGGTATGTCTGAAATCTGGAATAGCAGTGAAGTCGTAAGTTAGTATTTATAGATATATACACTGGTTCTCCTTGGTGAAGGCATGTATACAATCCAGTTCGAAGCTTCCAAGTAGCATATACAAAAGAAAATCTTGTTATTCTTAAATGACTAATCTATCTGATAAATGTTGTTGGTTGACTGTTGTCTGTCAACGATATCTTCTTAGATTTGGAAGTAGAAATGAATGCATAAGGAGATTAAGTCTACTTGATTGATTTATTAAGTGAGAAGGATGATCTTGCTGTTGACTCTCTATATCTTTGTAATTTGATAGTAGATGTTCGTAATATTATTGGTTGGTATAGATTTGATTCAAAAGTTTTATGTTTCAATAGTTTTCAAAGTATACACAGGTTTGGTTAAAGGAAGTAGTGTATACACATAGGTTGGGTTGATTAAAGTAGCGTATGCATTCTAATGTATGATTCTCAAGGTTGTAGTTGGTTATGAATGATGATGTAGGTTTTTGGGTTCAACACAGTGTTTTGGTGACAGTGATCTGACTATTGGTTGATGCAGTTATTATTATAGAGTTTGAGCTTCAAACTCTCTGATGGGTCCAATGTGAAAATTTGATGAAACGAGGCCTTGATATTGTGTTGTTGTGTACCAGGAGCATCCAATCTAAAAATTTATGAAACATGGTCCCTGGAGGAAGAGAGAAGATCATAGCCTTCTGTAGGTTCGTGCCTAAGTACTAGTAAACATATTGACTAGTATAAGTGCTAGGGGGTTGTACTTGCCTTCTAGTAGAGGCTGGAGAATGAGAGAAGGTTGTAGTCTTATGCGGGTGGGTGTCTGCATACTGGTATGAGTATGCATTGGTACAAGATTGTAAACAGAGTTTTTTTATTTTAAAAAGAAGACATAGAGAACAACGGCAAGTGGCTTTTCTACTACATTGGGTTTCCACCTTAAATCTTGGTGTTCATGGTTGTTTCTTATGTGTGATGGTTTATTATGTTACTACTGCACATAGTTACTATATAATAAATTATTGATACATTATTTAAAGATCAACACATGATGAATTAACTAAATCATAAGTTCTTTGGGTATACGTTGGTTTCTTTAATCACAGTTGCTTGCACACATAAGTTCATTTCACTAAAGTAGCATATATAAATATGATTGGGAAATAAAAATATTATTGAAAACTATTCATCCTGCTTCCCCCCCCCCCCCCCCCCCCCCCCCCCACCCCCAACCCCCCCTCTCAGTATTATTTCCAACCAATTAAGGTGACAGTGTGACAAATATTTTTAAAATTAGATCAAATCTGTTTATAAAAAGGACAATTGAAGAGATAGTGTTTTTCATCCTCAATCCTTGTAGAGTTGCAAAGGTGATACCTTTTCATTCCATTGTGTTTTGGTAAAGGACCAATGCTTAGTTTCACAATGAAGCTTTTCATAATTTGTTTTATTTTAGTAATGTTTATTTTCTTCTTAAAATTAAACAAAAATTAGATATATTTGTTTTTTGAGATTAGTGTTAATCACCTCCTTATATTATCTTAGTTTTCCTTTTCCCTCTAACTTTTCATCACCCCACATTTTCTCCTTAAATTTTGAAGCGATAATATTTTTAATATTATCCTTATATTGCAAAATGATCTTCCCCTTTATCATCCAATGATCCAACCAATATTAGTCATCCTTATTCCATCCTTTCTTGAGCAAAAGTTGAGGGTTATCACTAGGTTTAGAAACAATTTCAGGAAACCTCTTGGCTTTCATGTTGTTTAACTTCTTCTTATACATAAGATACCTAATCATATCGACCTTTGAATGAGGGAAAGAATTGCTTTAACCAAGTAGACAAGATAGGGATTATTTCCTTAATTTTGAGATTATAGGTTTTATACTACTTTTTATTTTTTCATCTTCCTCCATGATCCTTTAGAAATATTACAACCCAAACCTGATATCCATATAATATGACAGGAGTGGCAAGAGTCCGAAAGAGTGTTTTCCCTGCCCCATGTCCAAAGATATGATAATTTTCAAATGTTTTCAAACCCATAATAAGCGTTTCATCCTCTATTTATCCTTTTCTCAATGCTACAATTCAAATTCATCTTGTTATGGAGATTGATTCCAGGATATTTGTATGAAGGAAATTCCTTTAGGTAGTTATTTTCATTCATGAAAGTATCACATGTGGTATTTTTGGATTTAATTATCACAATTTTAATTTTTCCAATATTGATATTCATACCCATCTTGGAGAAAAAATATTGAAGGATTCTTAGTTGTTTTCCAAGATTATAATGATTTTTGGCTAAAATAAAAATATGGTGTAGTATTTAAGTGTGACATTTTGGGGTTTCTAATATATTTCTAACTAGAATCTACCGAAAACATGTGTTGCCAAATAATGATTTGAGTTGTTTAAACAAGTTTTTTTAACTGCATATATGGATTCAACACCCTAAAAAACCCTAGGGAAATTTGATTATGAAGCATTAACCTATCAAACTTGCGGTATAAATAAATTCCTGCTAGATTCTAGACAAATTAGATCAGAAAATAAATTGGAAAACTTCCCAAAAAGTTGCATTTAAAGATTGCTCATAAAACATTGTCAAAGAAAAAGTATAAGAGTGATTAATATACTAGTGGGTGTAGGGCCAACATAATTTACATCTTTGAAATAGTTCATAATTAATAATTATTAATATTAGTATTTAATATTAATAATTTTTCTCACACTCACAAGTAACCTCCTATTTTTGGAAGATACTGAAATATTCAAATGCTAATCATAGAATTTGTGAAATAAATGTGAATATGAGGAAGAACATAGCATCTCAAATATGAAGTGGAATTCTCTTTTCTCTAAAATTTCAACATGTAACCAAAGGGACTAACTAATGTGAGTGGCATAGTATTTACAGAAAGAAGGCTGAGAGCCATGAATTTTGATAGATGATGAGCAACATTTTTATGGTCATCGAGTCAGTCCAACAAATATAGTAGTTTCCACATGTTAGTTTAAAACATAGGGTTGATAAGGGGATACAAAGCATGGATGCACAATTGATGATGCCTTTATGGTTGTGTAGCAAGGTCAATGGGCATGGAGTGCTCGGATATCAATTCAACACATAAATTGTATGAGGGAAATGAATCCATGTGTTAAAATGTAATACATAATAGGCCTATTTGAAAAGAGACATTACTTGTGAAATCATCCATATAAACCTATTGGAGGAACATGTGGAGTTGTATAGATTCATTTCCTTATGAATATTTATTGCATGGATACATTAACAATAAGGAAACCCCTGAAAGGGTAAAGTGTCTTATACTAACATGAACTAGATCAATAGATGTGTATGCAAATTGTGGAAGCTTGGTACAAGCTTGTAAAGTCATTCATGAAATGTATCCATCTCAATGAGTTCACTTTTGTGGGTGAAATTTCATTATGTTAATTTAGGGTCTTTGAAAGAGGGGATGGAAATCTATGAAGAGGTCATCATAGGTGGGTAGGTATGGATTCACAATGATTATTGAGGAGGGGATAAACATATCCTAATGAACCAATGGTGGTTTAATGGATATGAATGCGTAAGGTGGCTTGTGATTTCAAATGGGTTTAAGTGTTTTCATGCATATTATGAATTTAGTTTATATGTTTACATGAGCTTAAGAGTATATAAAGTTAATTATGTCGATAGATATGTCTATTTCGGAATACGAATTTCAAAATTTTAATTCAATTTTCAATAATTATTAGGTGAATGGTAGTGAATTATCCTCTATAAAATATTCTAAAATATTCTTTGTAGTATACACAAATCAAATGTTGATACTTTTCGGCAAAGTAGTTATGTCTTTTAGTTTTGATTAATTAAAAAAAATGTCATATGAATAAGTACCATATGAAATGAGTCATGGTTTTTTGGCTATTGGTTGGAAAGCCATTTTTGGCTCATGATATTATAACAAATTCTATTTATATATTAAGAATATCCATAGTAAAACGGGGGTAAAATTCCTATAGATAAGAATATGTTTTATGTTTTTTCAAATATATTTATGTTTAACTTATTATTTTAATTCTTTTTAATTTATATAATATATATATATATATATATATATATATAATTATACTATATATTATATATATTATATATATTTATATCAATTGTAACAACTTGACATGTATTATGAAGTCCTTTCATATTTATTATGGAATGATTCCTATGGACATTTACCATCCGTTTAATTTATATGGTTATCCTATTAGGGAGGGGTTGACGATGGAAGCCACGTTGGGGAACTAAACTTCCCAAGGGGCATTTAGGCTTGAATGAACTTCACACAAATTTGATGATAAGCATCCCATTGTGGGTGGGTTCATCTTCTTCCATTAGATAGACATGCTATAGTGACCTACAAGAACAACATGTTATCTACAATTTTATAACTTTTTAAAAGACATATCGATCACTATCCCTACACTAAATGTTTTCATAAAAAATAACAAACCACTATGAATGAAACTCAAATTTTACATAAATATGGATAACTTTTTGAAATAAAATTTATATTTTCAAACTACTATTTCAATTCTTATATTTAATTTTTTACACCATATTTAAATTCATTATAAAAGTAATAGCAATTATAAAGTACATATCAGTTTTTTTTTAAACAGAATGGGTAGTTGTCTATTAGATAATATGGTTACATGGCCAGAACCATTTGCATTCACATGCTTCATTAATCTGAGTTTCCTTAATATTCCTTTGAATCCATAAAAAAAACCTTTTTACCTCTATGGGTGTTGTGAACTAATATTTTACATTGATATCTTGCACATTGTCTACAAAATTGACCCAAAAGTTTTACATATTTCCAATACACTAACATTAAGAAAATTAAATAGGCTTGAAAGGCCAAACCCCAACATCTATGGCCCATAATACCTCTTTAATATGGGACGATCCATCACGTATTGAAGTACATGCAACCTCCTCCTTTTATGTATCTGCGTCAAATTCTTCCTCGCCAATATAGGACTTCGGAACACCTATAAAGAAATCAAAACCTATTCTGTTCACCTTTCTTAAAAGAAGTTATGATTCCATACTTGAAAATTTCCTTTCGATTCTTACGTAGATCCATTTAAAATTTTTCTCTGATAGCTTAGCTCTCACCTCCCTCTCAATTTCTATAATCTCTAGCCTTCTGGATGCATTCTCAACCATTCCCGCGAGTACCTAAACAAAATCTCAATAGATTTTTTTCCAGTGGTCCACTGCTGACGCTTGAACTTGCCCCTCTTTAGTTTCTATGTCTAGTCACTCCAAATTTAGGAAAAGACGGGAACTCCAAGAAATAAAAACACGGATAGGACCATAGTCCATAATTCCACTACATAAATAATAAATCACCAACACCTCTATTGAGGCAAGAATTTGGAAACACCATTAAGACCAGATCTCCGTTCATTTGATAACCTGAAATAGATAGGGAATTCTCACTACATAGGAAAATCAAGCTTGAGAAATGACATTACAAAAATAAGAATGGAAGAATGGGGGAATTCAGTTAGATTTAAAAATTGAATGATCCTGAATGATCACCATTAACTCCAACGTTCAAACTAAATGATATATCCATCCTTATGAGACTGATGTGCTTGGAAAGGGATGATAAGTACTTGGATACACTGCGTCAAATCTTGCATTCATAATTAGCACTAGGTTGAATAGAACTGTAACGTGCTTCTAGTCTATCATTCATATGATGGCATTCAATTATGCTCTCGCAATTCAAGGAGGGATAAAAATTATTTTTTGTCTTATCCATATGACACGTCTCAATATATTACGGAATTAGAACGAAAGTCCTGGTTCATTGTTTAATAATAGCATTTTGGTATCTAGCGTTACCCCATGATTAGTCATTTTGTCAGCATCTTCATTTAGGTGCCGAAGGATATGAAGGAGACATCTTCAAAGTTATCTAATCATAATGTTATTCTACTTACCAGGGATGAGAATGAAGAATATCAATCTGATTTCACCTTAGATATCGTCCTTATAACTATCATCGAGTCCTAGAGAACTTTTATTCTTCTTATACTTCACTTTTAGCTATGTGTCAACCTTTCTATGATGCCACAAATTCAGTTTGGTTGTGTATTGTTGACCCCAAACCCCAAGGGAATATAGTATATGTTTTTTCTTTGGGGTAGGTCACCCATACCACTCGTGCCACCCCTCTATATAAAGTATGTATCATTAGTATTAATTAAAATTAAAATTTTAGAATAAAAAAATAGATTTACACCAAATTAGTTGGATATTTAATAATATATAATTGAAATTTCAACTTTATTTATAATATATATATATATATATATATATAAAATAAATTGAATTTTTAATTATTTATTATCTATATTTAGGTAATTTTCATTCGTGTTTTATTTATTATAAATAATTTTACATTTATAATCAAGAGATAATATGTTTATTTTGGAATAAGTTTCCACAATTTTAATTTAACTATCAAATAATTATTAGGTGGATGACATACATTTAGCTTCCATAGAATATTTTAGAATATTCTTTGTAGTATACACAAATTGATAGTTGATATTTATCACCAAAGTAGTTATGCATTTTTTTGTCTCTTTATTTAAATTCATTAATTTAAAAAAATATCATTTGAGCAAGTGTCATAGGAAATGTGTTATGGTTTTTTGGGGCATGTGGTATTGATAAGTCATGGTATTATAAGAATGTTTATTTACAAATTAAGAACCTTATAGTAAAGTGAAGTCGAAACTTTATGGTTAATAGTCTTTTTACATTATTTGTTTTTAATGTATATATGTTTAACTTATATACATAATTTTTATGATTATTTTCCCTTCTTTTGCATAAGGAGATGTATGATAAAGTAAGGTTTTTATGTTTATTATGGATTGATGTCTAGTAGGGTCTACTACACCTTTAATCTATAGGGATTCACATGTGTTCTATTTACAACTTGATAATTTATTTTATATTCATTTATACAATCATATAGTAAATAGTGCAACCACATAAATTAAATGAGTTGTAAATGTAGATAGACATCAATCTAAGATAAGCATCAAAACAATTATTTCATCACACATTTCAAGTTGTTATTTAAAAAAAAAAATAATTGAATTATAGTTTTATTTCTAATAATAATAATAAAGAATTAATATATAAGTTAGACATATATACATTTAAAAATACACGCAACAAGATTCTTAGCCATCGATATCTACCTTAATTTATCATGTAGATTCTTAATCTATAAATAGACTTTTTTACAATACCATGGCTTATCAATACCACATGCCAACCCATAACTCCTTCCATATGACACCTACTCATATCACATTTTTTTAATTAATGGATTTAACTAAGAGAGAAAAAAAGACATAAATATGTTGCAAATAAACCTCACTGATTGATTAATATATACTACTAAGAATATTCAAGAATATTTTGTGGCCTTTAAATATGTTCCACCCATCTAATTATGTTGATAAATATCTATTTTGGAAGTTTTCATAGTTTTAATTTAATTATCAATAATTATTAGGTGAATAGTGGTGAATTAAACTTTATGAAATATTGTAGAATATTCTTACCAATATACAAAAATGGAATATTGATATTTATCTCTAAATTGGTTATTCATTTTTCTCTTTTAATTAAGTTGATTAATTAAAAAAAATCCATATGAACTAGTGTAATATGAAGATAAATATCTATTTTGGAAGTTTTCAAAATTTTAATTTAATTATCAATAATTATTATGTGAATAGTAGTGAATTAAACTTTATGAAATATTGTAGAATATTCTTACCAGTATACAAAAATGGAATATTGATATTTATCTCTAAATTGGTTATTCATTTTTCTCTTTTAATTAAGTTGATTAATTAAAAAAAATGCATATGAACTAGTGTAATATGAAGTGGCTTATGGTTTTATGGGCATGGGGTATTGATAATCCTCGTATTGTAACAAAACCTATTTGCAAATTAATAATCCACATGGTAAAGTGAGGATAAATATCCATGATTATGAATATTGTTCCATATTTTTAAATGAATAATTTAACTTATATACTATATTTTTAATTGATAATAATAATAATAATAATCTAAAATAACTTTATAATTTAACTATTTATTCTTTATTTTTTAATTTTAGCAATGTGAAATGTTTCATTGAAGTAAATGTTTTGATGTTTATTACAATAATAATATTGAAATTAAATTAAAATCTTAGAAACTTTATTTCAAAATGGAACATATTTATTTATATAACTAAATTTTACAACATTATAATCATATTATATCATAATTAAAATATTACATTTTATTTATAATATTATTAAATTATTACATTTTTATTATATATATATTATAATATATATATATATATATATTATATATATATATATATATATATATATATATTAAAGCGAGACTAAATTTTGAATTAATAAAGATTTGGTTTTGGGCTGTACTCAATCTTTTTCATTGGTATTTTATGATGACCAATATTTCAAAAAAGCACCAAAATTGGTCGTATTTCTTAAATATTCTATAGTCATTACAAGTATACATTCTATAAAAGGTCCCAAGATTAACAAAAACTTGCATGGTAGCATTAAAATAGTGTGACAACCAAAACAAGGTCTCCATATTGACCATCAACAACTATGTTAGTTTCCAGGGAAATCTTCCCCGCACAGTCGTCAAATCTTCTTCGCTGCAGCAAAGCTAGAGCCAATACCACTCAAGCTGAACTGAACATTTCCATAAATGACATTTTCCAATGTAGCAACTCACGCATTGAGAGCCACAATATTTTCCTTTATGGCATTCATGAAGTTTTCCATATCACAGGGGTGACAGAGAAGTTTCACCTTCATTAAAGGCTAAAATGATTGTCGTTGTCTATCGACCATGTTGTCATGCCTCTGGTGGGAATCAAAAAGGGATTTTGCAACATCCAAATAATGATCCAAGGAATTCCTCTTTGAGCGAGGATTAGCGAAATTCTGATGCTTCACCATTGTCAATGACTTCAATGAAGAGCCTAAAACAAACTCACCAACCTTATGACTCTCTTCGGGCATGAACCAAACTTCATACCTACAAACAAAATCCCAATAGATCATCAAATAACACTCATCATTGAGTCACAAGCCAAATTGATACAAAAATCCATCTCACAGCCAAAATCCTTAGAAGTATGGGAAACCAAATTTGCTAATAACTTCAATTCAATACTTAGGGAATGTTCTAGTGTATTCAAATAAATACTGACCCACTCGAGCAAAACGTTAGATGAATGGTCATACCATATTAATCTATTATAATTTATCATCAGCTACCACTTATGGCAAGGGATACATAACTCGGAGAGAAATTTACATTTTTTCATCTGAGGGTATACCGACAACTAGGCCATCGATCCCATCAACTTATGAAGTCAAGCCAAGATGAGACTGTAGTTCTTAATGTGAGAACTCAACCCTAAGAGCCATATATTCCTTTGGTGTGATATTGCCTTGTTGATGATTGCATACCTTTGAGGATTGTCCATTATTTAAGGGATAGGGTAATATTTTAGGATTTTCAAGCTTATAATGATTTTCCCTTGGCCTAGGCAAGAGCCTTTTTTCTTCTAACCCTTCTCCCATATCATTGAGATGGCTATACACATGTAAAAACTTCACTTGTTCAAACTAAGAAAAAAGTAATGAAAATGAATCCTTGACACGATAGGAAAAATATCATTGATTTTTTTTCCAATACTTAGTGAATAACAAGCAATGAATTTCCACGTACTATGAGCTTTGAAAATTTTCAAACACTTTTCATAATGCTAAAACTCTTGATTGTTGTTGAAATTTCCAAGGCCCACAGAAATTAGAACATTTTTTTTTCAAAAAACTGATTAAAACCCATCCTACTCTTACCTCTCCCTTTATAAAATATAACTTAAATGGTAAAATAAATTAAAACATAATTTCATAAAACTAATCCTAAATAATATCCATTAACATTCTTTTGAATTGTGAGAAAAAATTATTTGCCGTTCAAATATCACCTTTCAAAGCAATTATTAGAAGATTCTCCATTTTCACAATAACACGTTTTAGTTAGTATTAATATATTGGTATTCCTTTTAAATATTATTATGTACTATTATATATAGTATATAATATATATATATATTTATATATATAAAGTTGGAAGTTATAAATTGGTTTTTTTTATGTTATTAGTCTTTATTTAGCAAGTGATTATGTTTTTAGTATTACTAAACAATTTATAATGTTTGATTTTGAAAAATAAATATTTATTTTTCAATATTATTAAAAAATTATTTTCCGAAAATTTGACTAGACAATAATTTGAATGTCTTATTACAGAATTTGCACAATATAATGTCCTCTTAATAACTATTTCCTCATAATTTAGGGTTTTTTATTTTTAACTTTAGAAAGAAAACCATCCAAAACTAAAATCCTTGAAAATAGCTCATACTGTAAATAACATATTTACCATCAATTACTTCTCGCCATAATTTAAGAAAGAATTTGCATAAAAAATGGATAGAAAGAAGATGTAAATAATTATTTTCTCACCATTATTCCCTAAGTATTTTCTAGCTTAAATTCCCTAGAATCTCACAGTGATTTATTGGAATCACAAGTTTGAGTTATGAGCTCTCCAAAATTGAGTTCCTTAAGGGTTTTTAGGATTGTGAATCCACAAAATCAAGTTTTAAACAAATCAAAACAAAAATTGACCCAATTTTGATGAAAAACTTCAAAAATTATAAAGTTTAGACATGCCACCATTATTTATGTTTTCCTCAGCACTTATGTAGGAGTAAAACTATAAATGCAGATAGTTACTAGTAGTTACTATGCATCAAGATTTATTCAAGTATTGTCATTGAGAAAACAATTAATTATTCAAGTACTTGTGCTTGAGAAAACACTTAATTTATCTACTTCACATCTCAATTTATTATTTCCTGCCAAAGCAAGACTATAGGATTTGATTTTACTATTGACCACTAATGATTTAGAATTTACCAATGTAAGTTATAATTTTGTAGACATTTTATATTTCAGAGCATAATTTATAACTTGAGTGACAAAGACTACGTTGCCCTACAACATTCGTTTTGCTATTGATATTAATAAATGATAATTATGTAACTTTAGTAAATTACTAAAATTTAAAAAATTATATATATATATAATATCACTTTTCATATGTGACTATGTGACATTTATAAATTCATTTTATCCCATCTTTATTCATTTATTTAATTAATAAAAATTAGATAATTAACGATATAATATTGTTTTAAATATTAAATAATATTTAGAAATTATTAAAATATATTTTTAATTTAATTTTCTTTATCAATTTATTGTATTTATAATTTTAATAATTTTATTTAATTATATGTTTTCTAGGTGTAGATTGGTTGGTGACATGATACTTTATCAAGATATAAAGTTGTTGGTTACAGTTTCCAAATAACATCTTTGTTGACACCTATTCATAGGGATTGTGTGAACAACTGTAATTAGTGTAAATAAATAATAGAGGAAATCGAGAGTCATCAAGAGATGAACTAAACAATCACTCCCTCTTGTATATAATAATGAACAACCTAAATGAATAACACAATTTCATTTGAGGAGTTACCTCCTAGTCTGACATGGTATCAGAGCCAACTCTATCATTAGCATCATAGCTTGCCCTTGTAACTTCCTCCTGGCCTATGTTCTACCTACTTTGCATAACTAACACCTTTTTCATGCTCCAAAGGTCTGAATAGTGCACTATCATATGCATTTCTATTCCTTACTCTTCGGAGCAGCCAATAGTTTCATGTGTTGCTCCATTAAGCGCTCCCTCCCTCCCTTGCGATCTCCACGCTGCATATTATGCTGCTCACACATACTCTGCTCCCTCATACATACAATTGCTTCAATACATATAGCTGCTCCCTTACATACATTGCTCCCTGTATGTCAGCTCCATGGTGGCGTCGACATTGTCTGTCCCGCTTTGGTTATAAAGCCTATGGACTATGGAAAAGCATTGTGGTTTCCTAATCATTTGAAAGACCGAGAAAGCCACCAAATCTTTGACAGAGAGCCCAAAGAATTTGAATAGTTCGATAAGAGTTGTGGCGTTGGCTTGAGGACTTTGAGTTATCTCATCTGAATCCTCAAGGTTGGGAGTCAGGCTGTCTCTTCTACCCAAAAACACTTCCCATGAAGGTCCGCTAGTTAGAATGACGACATCCCTTGATACTATGATGATGATGTCCATGCAAGAAATAGTGTAACAATGTTTTGTATAGTGGAATAATATAAATCTGAGATATTTGGCCAATACGCCGATCTACAAGTTTGTTGACGATTCCGTGGTTTGCTAGAGCATCTGCCAAGTATATGCATTATCATATATAGTGTTTATGCTCTCTCTGCATTTCCTTTAACACAAGTGTTATGGATATAATGCTGGCCTATTTTATATATTATTATCTGGAATGGGTACTAATATGTACCACTTATTGGGTTTTGTGAGCATGTACATACCTCTGTTATATACATTAAAATTGTGTCTTTTTATTTTTACAAGCAGAATTGCAATTTCTTATAGCGTATTGGCATTTAAAAAAAGGAATGCACTCATTAATATCTACTATGGGAGTGGTCCTCAATGGGAAGGAAAATTACCTAAGTGGTCTCAGAAAATTAAACACACTCTAATTTTTAATGAGCTAGAAGGAGTATGTGTTGGAGACGGAGACAATGAGCCAAAACAACCTACCTCGGACAAGGATTCCTCCATTTGGGAAAATAAGAGCAGAAAGGCTTATGCATTGATTACAACATCAGTAAATGAAGAGGTGAGCCACCATATATCACCATTTTCAAATGCTTTTGAAGCTTTACAAAAAGTGAAGGAACTCCATGACTCACACCCTACACTTGAAGTTATTCAACTCAAGATTAAATTTTTCACCCTTGAATTATAAAATGATGATCCTCTTGCTCTTGCATCAGAAGTAAAATATATTATGCATGATATCAAAGTCACTAATGTTGAACTGGACATTGCTCTAATCGCTTTTCTCATGGCACTTTATCCAACTTACTCAAATTATCTTGAGTCATTGCAAGCAAATCAAAACCTTAAATATATTACCTTTGACTCCATTGTGAAAACATTTGCTGAAAGAGAAAGATTTTGGGAAGAAGACACCTCCTTATTCTTCTAAAGTCAGATTTTCACTGCATACACTGCAAAAGAGATGGATCACATTATGCATCCACATGCAAGTTTCCTTGGGACAGAATTGAGTAGGAAAGAAACCAACCCAAAGGTTAAACTGATGACAAAGAGAAAGTTAAAGCACCTGAATCCGCTCACTATGTTGTGGCACACTATAATATTGGAGTAAATGAAGACTTATTTAATGCTTCACTTGCTTCTTGGAAAAATTATTGGTTGCTTGATTTAAGAGCAACTTGCCACATGACTTTTAGAAGATATTTTTCTGAAGAATTTACTGACAATGTTGATGGAGCAATATACTTTGCAGACAAATTAAAACTCAAGCCATCAGGGCTCGGCACAATTAGGCTTAAATTCCCTAGCCTTCTAGACTATCTTCTACATCATGTTTTATATCTCTCATAACTGAGGAGAAATTTGTTGTCCTTGGTCCACATCCATGAGCAAGGACACTCCATTCATATGTTTGATGGCAAGCTTGAGGTGAGAAAAGCATCAGACCACTCACTTGTCATGACAGGGATAGAAGAAGAAAGGCTTCTCAAGATGCAGGCTACCTCTGCTCATGCACAAAATTTCTCATACAATTATCATTATGGAGAAGGTACATTTCCATCAATTTTATTATGGCATGCTATATTTGGACACTTGAACTATGACAACCTCCGCTTGTTGAATAAAAATGGTGTTACTGGTTTGCCTACAATTCCTAGGAAACTTAAGCAATGTGATGTTTGCATTCTAGGAAAGCATAGTAAACAGTCCTTTCATGATTCACATTCTAGAGAAGATATAAAACTTGAACTCATTTGTTCAGATTTATGTGGTCCAGTGCCTGTTCCTTCTGCTAATGAAAATAAGTATATGTTGACATTTATTTATGACTACACCAGAATGTGTTGGGTTTATTTATTGAAGAACAAATCTGATGTTTTTCAAACATTCAAGAACTTTCACACATGGATTGAAAATGATTCACAATCTTGTATTAACTCTATTCGCATTGGTAATGGAAAAGAATACACTTTAAATGAATTTGAAACCTATATTCGCTAGCATGGGGTCAAACATCAAACAATTGTGCCCATCCCCAACAGAACAGAGTAGCTGAAAGAATGAATAGGATAATCTTAAATATGGTGCACTCCATTATGTTTTTCAAAAATCTAAAATTCATGTTTCGGGATGATGCAGATCTATGAGTTGTATATGTAAAGAATACATTTCCATCTAATGCTATTATAAACAAGAGTCCTTATGGAATGTGGTATAGGCACATTCCATTGGTAAAGAATCTCAGGGTCTTTAGTTCCACATGTTATGCCTTGATACCAAAGGTACATAGAAACAAGCTCAGTGCAAGAAGTCCTAAGTGTATCTTCCTAGGTTACTCACAAAACTCCAAAGCATAACGTCTCTATGATGAAGTCAATAAAAAGTTTTTTGTATCTAGAGATGTCATCTTTCTTGAATGATCAAAAACTGACAATGTTGTTGAGTGACAACTTGATTGCTTGGATAGATTTTCAAATGCAAAATCATTTCAATAATTTTATAATCATATTCCACATCTGGAAGGGGGGATTCCTATACTCTATCAACTTGTGGAATATTCTTCTAAAGCACTCTCTCCATCGTATGACGCTCCAACAACGGATGATACTTTGAGTGATGTGATTGATAGGATTGGGAGACTCAATCTTGATTCAGTCCTAACTCAATAAACAGAGCAGCCCAGACCATCTCAAAAAGGTCCAAAAAAACACTTAAAAGTGTTCATCCTAATGAGGTTGGAGAGACAGGAACTAGAAATTCAACTCAGAAAAATGGAGCTGATATAGATGAATCTAATTCACCTATTGATATGGATGTTTCTTATGATTTTCAATTGAATTTCTCTAGAATTTTTAACCAACTTCCTTCTAAGAATCTGCTTCTCATGATGAATGGAAAGAATCTATGAAAAAGGAGTATGATTCCTTGAAATAGAATGGCACTTTGAAGCTCATTGATCCTCCATTGGGAACCAAACCAATTGGCTGCAAGTGGGTCTAGAGGAATAAGTATAAAGTTGATATCTCACTCGACAAGAACAAAGCCAAGCTTGTGGAAAAAGGCTTTGCACAGAAGGAAGGGGTCGATTATGAGGATTATTTTTCCCCCATAGTAAAATGGGCTACCATCCTAACACTCTTTTCCCTAGCAGCTCAGAATGGTTGGAAAGTCCATCAAATGGATGTAAAATTTCCTTTCTTGAATAGAGATCTAAAAGAGAATGTTTTTATATCCCAGCCTAAAGGATTTGCTATAATACGGCAAGAACATAAAGTATGCAAACTTATGAAATCCTTGTATGGCCTCAAACAAGCACCGTGAGCGTGGCATGAAAAACTAATTGAGCATCTTCTGAAACTCAATTTCAAACATTATGATCTTGATGAAGCAAATTCGTTTGTCAAGAAAGTTGGAAAAACAATGTATATATTGTGGGATATGTAGATGATATTTTTATGATAGGGAACAATTGAGAGCTACATTGCATCCGTAAATAAGTAATTGAGGAAAGGTTTTGAAATGCTGATTTGGGCTATGTTCATTACTATCATGGTATTGAAGTAACTCAACATCTGAAGTCCATATTCCTTTCTCAAAAGAAGTACATTGGAGATATGTTGAACATGTTTGGCATGATTGAATCCAATCCTCTCACTACTCCAATGGAACAAAACTTAAAGCTCATATCCATTGAAGGAAAAGAATTTGAGGATGCAACAAAGTATAGACAACTTGTAGGAAGTCTCAAATCCCTGACTACTACAACACCAAACATTTCGTTTGCTATTGGAATCCTCTCTACCTTCATGCAAAAGCCTTATGAGGGACATTAGTCTGTTGCAAAAGGATTTCTAAAGTACTTGAAGGGAACTCAAGACATTGGAATCAAGTAGACACAAGTGGGCGACTTCAGCTTCATTGGATACTTTGACTCAGACTTCGATGGAGACAAATAAACCAGGGTATCTACTTAGGGTTAAGCTATGAGTCTTTGATTAGGAGTTGTCTCCTAGAGATCAAACAAACAATCAGTTTCAGAAAATTCCACAACAGAGGCAAAATATGTGGCAGCAGCTGACGCAACAAAAGAAATTGTATGGCTCAGGAAAATTCTGGAATATGTGCAGGTAAAAAAGGTACAATGGAATCCAATCATGATTGATAATACCTCGGTAATAAACTTGGCCAAAAACCCAAAGTTCCATGATCAAATGAAGCACACAATACAAAATATCATTTGATTCGACATCATGTTGAGGCCAAAACAACCCATCTTCGCTATTGTTCCACTAATGAGGAGATTGTAGACATCTTCACCAAAGCACTTGGAAGAGAAAAACTTGAAAGATTCAAAATGATTCTTGAACTCATCAACATCTGTTCATATTAAGGGGAGAAATGTTGACACCTAATCATAGGGATTGGGTGAACAATTGTAATTAGTGTAAATAAATAATAGAGGAAATGGAGAGTCATCGGGAGATGAACTGAAGAATCACTCCCTCTCGTATATAATAATGAACAAATTAAATGAATAACACAATTTCATTTGAGGAGTTACCTCCTGGTCTGACAATCTTAACCCCACAAATTTACAGAATAAAAAACAAATATTAATTTAATTATAAGATTTAATTACGATTAAATATTATTTATCATTTTTTAATTCATTGGCACAAATATTACTATTAAATTTTTATCCACTCAAAATATAGAACAAAAACATATAATTTTTAAATTCCATCATAAATTTCATCTTTATTATCATCTTTAAAGTAAAACTATATCTTAAACATCACACAATTAATTATAAAATTGGAATTAAACCATATATTATACCATAAAATTTATAGAAATATACTCTCTCATTTTTTTAACATATAATGTCTAAATGATTTTGAAGGTTGTTGTAAAAACTTATAATTATAATAATCAAATAATTTTAAATAAGATTATTTTTATTATAAAAATGTCCAAAGTTGTAGGTGGTATTTCAACATGGAATTAATGGATAATGTATATTATTCTAGATTGTATTATTATTAGATGTTTGTTCTAATTATGGTGTTTCAATCAATTTTTGGGGTTTATTTAGGATTCAGATCCTATTCCTTAGGGAGTTGTTAAAAATCCTCAACAAGCTTGTAACCTTATATATATGTATGAGCTTTCCTGCCAGTGAATACAAATGGCATGTGAGCAGGGACTCTAAGGTTGAGCTAGCCTCACCTAGGAGCTGACCATTTATGTCATAGTTTGTCAATGCTTAATTTTAAATTGGTATCATAGCACAAGATTCATCTTGGGTTTTTAATCATGCTTTATGAGGATGCGTGTGTGTGGCAAGTTGAGTGTGGAGTCATTTGATTGGATATTTTTCGATCTCCATGCTTGATCTGCCTATGCATGGAGCCATAAGGATGGTCGAGAAATATGAGAGATGGTGTGGCATTTGACTGTTGTGTGGCACAGAGGAACAATCCAAGCCATTATGGCTACTGTAAGGATGATCTAATGTGTTATCTAGAAGAGATGGAAATTGTGTCCTAAAGACTGATTTTTTGAAGTTTCTTGTTGAGAGTCAATCTGCATGGAGAGCAAGCATTATTGAGCTAACAATTTTGCTTTGCGGACCACTGTGTTATGCATTACAACTTGCAGGAGTGATGTTTGGAAGTTGAGACCTATAATTGAAACCAAATTTCCCTAGTGTGAGCATTGTGGGAATTTATCCAGAGTCAACACCAGTATACTGATATAGATCAAGGCAAGCGAATGTTGGTGGGGTAGGAGATTCAGCTAGGAGGTGCCACTGAGATGAGGCAGAGAGAAAATTTGTTGGATGTAGCTGGTGTGAATCTGATGAGAGTGTGATGTGCAATGGAGTTCTTGCTGGACCCTGTGTGTCACGCCCCCAATCCTAGAGTAGTCTTCCAACCATGCTAGGTGAGGTGTGGCACTACCAACAATTTTCTTTTCACCAATACTTACAATTGTAGACTATGACTAACATTCCATACTTAGTTTATTTTTTAGTTACCAAGTATTATGTTGGTCCTTTATACAAGTTAAAGCCCATAACATTCACATAAACAACATTATACAATAGAAATTCACAACAATATAAAGGGAGGGGCAACTCTCTACAATATGAGTCTGCCTGAATCAATATATATAATCTTCTTTTACAAGTACAAGTTAAATCTTGGGAAACCCCAAATTTACACTTAACCAATTTTCAACTTTAGCAAACTCGGTTGCCCAGCTCATCGGCACCTCCACACAGTCGCCACACGACCTCGCCTGAGTTTTGCCTGAACAACCTCTTGAACGACTTTCCTGAACGACTTTCTCAATGACTTCTTGAATGACTTTCCGAATGACTTCCTCGAACGAATTCTCGAAGGACTTCCTCGAACGACTTCTCAGACGACTTCTCAAATGACTCCCTTGAACGAATTCTCGAACGACTTCCTTGAACGAATTCTCGAACAACTTCCTCGAATGACTTCCTCGAACAACTTCTCGAACGACTTCTCGAATGACTTCTCGAATAACTTTTTTGAACGAGTTTTCAACCCGAGTTGCGCTCGTTGTGTAGGCTCATCGATGCACTTTAGAACTCCTTGTTCGAACTCATGTTGATCGAATGATGGTCATTTACCTCCAAACGCCCTCCAATATATACGGGCGGGTGGACACCCGACCGACCCACACCAAACGCCCAAGCTGACTCGTTCAACATGTGTTGTCTCACCCAAGAGGATGGTCAGCCCGCCCAACTCATGGGACCGCCCCCTCAACCCACCCAACACCTTATATATTAGTTTCTTGGTTGTTTCGTTTCATTTTTCACACGCACTTCGTGAGGTGGATTCGCCCTGCCTATGCCACGGACCGCAGGTCCTAACATCCTCCCACACTAGAAGTCATTGTCGTCCTTGACAATATCTCATCCTGACAACCATCTATCACCAAGATCAGCATACCTAGTTATACACCACATCGGTATGTCATACATCTAAAATCATCTCAATCCATGACCATCGACCACCATGTCACAATCTCCACTTGCTGCTCCCCATCGTCAAAGGCTGGTCCCTCCATCTCAAGCTACATGCCCACTGCAACATATCATGTCGACCTCATCACGTGTCGTCCTCATGTGAACCGTTGTCAAGATACTCCAACATAATGCTAACACATATGTCTGCACACTGCATGCCCCCATGTTTGAACTAGTTGGGTAGCTAATCCAACTGTCACACCCAAACCATGAGAATGTACATCCTCATGCCATCACTGGTTGTTTCTCAGAACATCCCGTCACATCATCAACTTGATCAAGAATCCATCTCCATATAAGTGTATGCCATGCTCAGGTCCATGAAGTAGCCCTCATCTCATCCGCAACATGTTGTCCATGATGTCTGGTACTAATATGATGCATGAAATCAGCCACATCTACCCCAACATCATCATCCATCAGCAAAACATCCATCTCCTCAAAGTGAGGAGATCATCTCATCAACCCGACTCTCAATGTTCCACATCCAGGTCCATGAAGCAACCTCCATCATATCTGCAATGTGTCGTCCCTCAAGTCTGCCATAGAAACAAGTATACACCTGTCTCATCTATCCATGTGTCAAAAGTGGTTAAGTCTCGGCTTAACCCATGCCCAAGGGTTGACACCAAGGCATCATCATCGTTGTAACTCCATCACTCCAAAGTGTCTTATATCGATCCTCCACATCAAGTCACTCTTTCAAGCCATTCCCATACATGTACTTGAAATTATGCACCCCATACTACATCAAAGTCTTTGACCTTAGCTCCTCAATGCATCAGATCCTCTAAGTCCACAATATATGAAGTCCCTAAAAGTCACAACCTCATGTCATCATGACCTCCATGAGTCATTTCCAACCAACATCTCAGCAAGCATACAAGTCTTAGCCCAAAGGTCTCTGCAAGATGCCTCAACTCTCCATGTAGTAGGAATGCTCCATAGTTTGTTCACAATTCGATCCAAGTCCATGGCCTTGTTGTAAAAAAGTGCACAACCTCTCCATCGGCTCATAAACAAAACATCTCCCTGTCACATCGGAAAATCCACCTGCACAACATCCTTGCCTTAGTACTCCTCATTGGATTCCCATAAGTGACACCTCTTCAACTGCTCCTGGATCATGTCCCTGCATAAGACTACCATGCTCCATGTCTCCAACTTGATGCCCATGACTAAGTTTCCCATGTAGTCCAACCAAGTAGACCCATCACAACAATCGCTCATCCTCATCCAAGTCTACAATCTTTGGCCTACTGAACTCGGTCACCCAACCATATCATCATCATCATGAGTCCCTTCCATCATAGCTCCCTCACTGAAGGTTCCACCAAGACTTGCTCTTCATCTTGGCCATGAGAAGTCCACTCAAGCAACTCAAATGTGTGCCCTCCAATAATCTGTCCATGATTCATGTCGGGCACTTGGCCAATTCTCCATGTGGCTAAAGCATTACCCATTCCTCTGCAACGATCATCATGTTCCTCCCTTGTCATGGGCCCTTCTACCTTCTATCATAAGGTCACAAATAACCCCAACAAGTCCTGCAACCATCAACAATCCTTGCTTCTCCACACAAGGTCTCATCATAGTCATCCTTGGTAAGATCCTTCCTAGCATCGGCAAACTGATTTTGCCCTTCCCTGCATACGATCCATCTACCAAATGCTCAAGTGAAACACAAGTATCAATAGTACTTACATCATCATCATGAGGCTCCTCCATGTGAGTATCCTCATCCACCCATGTCTACAAATTGCACGATCCTGGTCCAACTTGATCAATCTCAAGTTCATCTTCCATCATTGTCACATTTGCAACATCCTCAATCATCACGGCTTCCTCTTCCTTGTCAGTACAATTTGCAACCTCATATTGCTCCATTGTCCAACCAAGTTGAAGAAGTCCGTCTTCAACATTCTTTTCCAGGACTCCAAGTTCCTTTCGAATCCAGGGATTTTCTTTTTTCATCTGCTTTAACCAGTATAAGATAAGCAAGAGCTTCCCTTCGCATTCTTCCAAACCTGCCATGTCTTGTTGTTCAGCTTGGTCCAAGAACTAAGCTTCACCCCTGCTAAACCTATTTCACCATTCACCTTAATCACCCTCATATTCCACCTGTCACCTGCAAAACTTGAACTTCCTACCAAGTCTTCAGTCTTCGTAGAATCAGCTCCTTGATTTAGCTTACCAGCTCTGATACCACCTGTAACGATAGTGCAGTGGGATCAACACTTCGTCATCAACCCGGTAATCAACCTTCTCTGATACCACCTGTCACGCCCCCAAGCCTATAGTAGTCTTCAAACTGTGCTAGGTGAGGTGTAGCACTACCAACCGTTTTATTTTCACCAATACTTATGATTGTAGACTACGCCTAACATTCCATACTTTGTTTATCTTTCGGTTATGAGGTATTATATTTGTCATTTATACAAGTGAAAGCCCATAACATTCATATAAACAACATTATACAATAGAAATGCACAACTAAATATAAAGGGAGGGGCAACTCCGTGTAATATGAGTCTGCCCGAATCAATATATATAATCTTCTTTTACAAGTACAAGTTAAATCTTGGGAAACCCCAAATTTAAACACAAACAATTTTCAACTTTGGCAAATTCGGTTGCCCAGCTCATCGGCACCTTCGCACAGTCGTCGCACGACTCACCAACCCTTTGTTCACCTTGTTGCACGATCATGTTGTTTGCCCAACTTGGGCGGGCCTCATCGTAACCAAGTCACCACACATGGGCACCTTCGCATGAGTCACATCTCCGTTCACAATCTCAACACTTCACCATTTCCACCATTTCATTGTGCATGGTGCGCCCTACCCAATTCGCCCATCCGCACGATTCTTTGTTTCGGCATGCATGGCGCGCCCTCACCCGGCCACCTGTCTGCACGTCCACCCATTCACCCATTCACCCGTTCAACTTTGCCCAAGTTGCCACATGACTTCACCTAGGTCGCCACATGACTTCAACCGGTTCGCCTGAACGACCTCACCCGGGTCGCCACACGACTTCACCTGGGTCGCCCAAACGAACTCACCCGGGTTGCCACACGACCTCGCCCGAGTCACCCGAACGATGTCACCCGAGTCCTACCTGAACGACCTCGTCCGATTTTTGCCTGAATGACCTCCTGAATGACTTTCCTGAATGAATTTCTGAACGACTTCTTGAATGACTTTCTGAACGACTTCCTCGAACGAATTCTCAAATGACTTCCTCAAACGACTTCTCAAACGACTTCCTCGAATGACTTCTCGAATGACTTCCTCGAACGAATTCTCGAACGACTTCCTCGAACGAATTCTTGAACGACTTCCTTGAATGAATTCTTGAACAATTCATGAACAACTTCCTCGAATGACTTCTCGAACGACTTCTCGAATGAGCTCATCGTGTGGGCTCATCCATGCACTTCAAAACTCCTTGTTCGAACTCGTGTTGATTGAATGATGGTCGTTTGCCTCCAAACGACCTCCAATAGATACGGGCAGGTGGCGGGTTGTGTCACCTGGCTAACCCACACCAAATGCCTAAGCCAACTCATTCAACATGTGTTGTCTCACCCAAGAGGAGGGTCAACCTGCCGAACTCATGGAACCGCCCCCACAACTCGCCCAACAGCTTATAAACTTGTTTCTTGGTTGTTTCATTTCATTTTTCGCACGCACTTCGCATGGTGGAGTCACCCTACCCCTCGCATGGACCGCAGGTCCTAACACTGCGAGCCTAGCATGGAGCAAGATGGTGGTTGACTATTGAAAAGTGGGTGATTTGTTTATGCAGACAGCTTAGATAGCTGAACCGGGAAGATGATCTGTGCTGTGGAGAAGCGTGAGTTTGGAGGCAGGTTGTATATGATCTCCTCATCTCCTCTGTGACTTTAGCCATGTGTCATGGTGTTAGAAGGCAATATTGACATTGTGAGCCTATAGAAGCCTGTTTTTTAGTGTTGGGAATTTGTCAAGGCCTTGACGTGATTAATGAAATGTTATTGCAAGGTTATGTGCAAAGTAAACACCAGGATGTGCTGTGGTCCCTATTGCTCATGGAGTGGGTTGTGAAGGATAGAGGGCCTGCTGAGAGACACCTTATTACAGTCATATTGGAAGGTTTGTTGTATGTATATATGTGTTGATCGCTACGTGAAATGACTCAATTCAAATTTTGTGGATGTTTGTCAATACATACTAACGAAGAGATTAGGATTTGCGCTCATAATTTGTGGATTGTAGGGAAGTTCAGTGATTCAAGTGGTCATAGAAAAGAAATTGAGGAGCGCCAAAGAAAAGAGTCGAGGGAAGAAATAGTGTAGTGCTCACTCAACTTATCCAGGTAGGTTGTACAAAGACATGAGACGTGTTACTGATCTGGGAATTGGTAGCAGCATTGTGGATCGTAAAACACATTAGAGGAGTGTGTTGGTAGATGAAATTAGTGGTATCAGAGTTGCGTCGGGTAGCAGAGTTTGTAGTGTGGATTGCTGAGAGAGTCAAGGTAGCACCAGAGGACTGATTTGGGTTGGGAACTGAGAAGGAAAGCCATCGTGTAGCGAGGTCAAGTTTGACCAGTGTCAGGTAGAAGTTGTAGTTGTTGTGTGTTGATTTATTGAGTGATCGGTGAGTCACCTAGTGTGGTTGTTAAATCAGTTGCTCGATTTCCTCTATGTTTGTCCATACTTACCATGGATTACAATGGAGAAAGAGGATTGAGATTGGAGCTCACCATGACTATGGCCTGGATGTCCAACTAGTATGGAAAAATTTTTGTTTTCAAGGTTCCTGTTTTGTGGGAGTTGAATATCAAAAGCTCTATGTTTGAAGCTTGAGAGAGCAACATAAAATTTTGTGCAACAGAAGGTAATAGAGGATTTATCTTTGACGCATTGAGGTGACTATGCTAATGAGACTATTGCTGTAATGAGGAGCATTGAATGTTTCTTTATTTATTATATTTATTATTTTGTTTCTCTGAAGTTCTACTATCTACATTAGCATGTTTGGTGAAGGTTTAGTTTCTGAGAGCTTTGTGTGGGACGATTTGCGTGGAAGCCTACTATGTTTAAGCTTGATGCGACAAAGAACTGCATGTAGGTGTAGAGGAGGGACATTGGTTAGGAAGAGGAGCCTTTGTCATTGGTCTGTGCGTTGAAGCTTGTGACAGAAAGTTCTGTGCATAAGAATTTGCATCCTACGTTGAGAAGACATTTTGGACGAGGTGTATCTTGAAATTTTATTTTTTTGTCTAAGATGAATGATTGTATTAATACCTGGATTGATGCCAATTAAGTAGTAATATTGTCTGAGAATTGTTGCTAGTAATTTTAAGGAAAGATGTATATGTTTCGATTCAAGTTGAGAAGACTAAGCATAGATATATTTAAAAAAGACAAAAAGAGAGGAAATTATGGGTAGGAAAATTCAAATGAAACAACTCTTAAGAGAATTTAAACAATTCAGGAGAAAGTACCATAAGGCAGAGGCGACATATGAAATGCCACATATAAATTTGAATCGGCCGGAAATGGAATGCAACGAGATCGTGAAAGATGAAGGTGTGGTTGAAAGTATGTTTGTCGCTGACAGTAAAGTAGCATGTTATAGTAAGTAAACTCATTGTGATTCAATCTTTAATGAACAAAGTGCTACAGTTTATGAACCACTATATGATGATGAAAACTTTTCAAGTGAAGGTTGATTAGAAAAGATGCAGGAGAAGAAGCTAATAGATGATTTGTTAAGTGGAAAAGTTCATTATGCAGATATTAGTAGTGACAAGGAAGCATGGATTGAAGAACGATGTCTTGATAAAACTTGCACAAAAGACACAACTACATATGA
Organism: Pinus taeda; assembly: GCA_000404065.3. Classification (NCBI taxonomy): domain Eukaryota; kingdom Viridiplantae; phylum Streptophyta; class Pinopsida; order Pinales; family Pinaceae; genus Pinus; species Pinus taeda. The sequence goes on along the minus strand of APFE031195125.1, from coordinate 139,483 downwards.
GGAACCAATCGATGTTGAAGACTGCATGAACAATGAATAAAGTAAAGAGGTTCATGACATTGTAATGTATTGGAGCCCAAAAGAGACTATATATTATTGTAAGCTAATATGTCAACAATCCACTAAACAAGGTATAGACAAAGGTAATGACAAAGCACAACAATCCACTTATGCATGAATTGAAGAATCTCCAACTTTTGAAGAAGAAGACCACAACCTAGTTACATCATGAAATTGAAGAAATTAAGGAAGAAACATCATTATTTAAAAGCAAGAAAGGTCAAAGTGAAATTTTAAGGTTAAATTGTAAAGCCTGGCTGAGACTAAGACCAACAGGTGTTATGATCAATTCCTCCATTAAGGGCGTGACTTAGAATTAATGGAGAAATGTATATTATTCTTGAGTCTATTATTATTACATGTTTGTTATGATTGTGTTGTGTCAGTCAAGTTGTGTGGTTTATTTAGGATTCAGATTTTATTTCTTAAGAAGTTTTTCAAACTCCTCAACAATCTCGTAACCTTATATATATATATATTATATATATACTATATGCTCTCTTGTTGGTAATAGAGACGAACTCTGAACATACATTCTCAAATTAAACTAGCCTCACATGAGAGGTGACCATTTCTATCATAATTTATCCATCTTTAATTTTAAATTTTCATTTAGCACTTGCTTATTAAAAAGAGTATTTACTCACAACATTTAGCACTTGCTTATTAAAAAGAGTATTTACTCACAGCACATACTAAATATTAGGAAAAACATAAATACAAAATTCTCTAATAATATATTATTTAAACAACATTTTTATCAACTAATTTGAAAAATATATTAATATTGAAACAATTATTAAATATCATTAACCAATTTTAAAATGGATTAATATTTAAATACTTACTCATTACCGATCACGATACATATTTAAAGATGGAATTTTGACATTATAGGGATCATTTTCCTCGTTTCCTCCCTTTTAAAAAGTATTCGACAATGTCGTTCAAGTATTTGATAACCACTCTAAAATGCAAAAAATGACGGGCATTACAACATTGCTTAAATTACAGTGAAGCTTATGGGACCATGTAAATCTTGGTTTCTCTTTTCAAAAGTATTCGACAATGTCGTTCAAGTATTTGATAACCACTCTAAAATGCAAAAAATGACGGGCATTACAACATTGCTTAAATTACAGTGAAGCTTATGGGACCATGTAAATCTTGGTTTCTCTTTTCAAAATTTCGGATACGTTGTTTCACTTCTTTAATGGTTAAAGTCCTTGAGGTTGCTACATCAACGAGAAACACTTGGAAATTTTGTCTTGTTCATTTTTTAATAACATAAAGAGCGTACTTTCCGCGTAATTTTGGGTATATTTTGTCCTCTGTTTTTTCTTCGTTGATATTTTGTTAAACAAAGCTTTTTTTGGACTTAATTTTTTTTTAAATTTAATTAAAAGAGAAAATTTAAATATATTAAATTTATAAAAATCAAATATTATATTTATATTTTTTAATTTTTGTTTGTCAATTTGTTAGTGATTTTTGAGGTTTGATTTATGGTTTGAGGATTCATCCAATCAGTCAATTACCCATGGATTTCACCTTACCTCGTCCACACTAACTAATGAGGCCCATCCTCAATCGATTGTACTAGTACTAGTTGTATTAAAATTTCTGAGATATTAAATTTATCATCAAGTCTTTCAGATTAATCACATCATAAGTTGTTGGTCAACGTTTCAAGCCATTTAAATTGGTTCATCATGAGGGCAAATGTGAAAAAAATAGTCAATCAAATTGTTAAATAGCAAAGATGCATCTTGTTCGAGAATTAGATGTTAGGAAATAGTTGTTAAGAATTCATCATTAAAAATTATTTATATATATATATATATATATATATATATATTTATATATATATATAATTTATGTTATCAATATTTTTAATTAAAATAATATTGAATTCAAATTAGTAACATTAATTTAATAATAATATAATAAGAATTAAATATTTGTAAATATATAATCATAGTTAAAAATAAGTTTAATATATTTATCAAATAGTTATTAAATAAAATAACTAATATTCAATCATTAGATTCAAATAGGGAGGTTAAAGACGATATATATATAATTTACGAAGAGAGGGTGAGAATCCAACTTCTACTTAACTTTCAACCATCATCCTCGTTATGATTCATAACATGCTTGTCAATTTCAATGGGTTCACAAGCTTCCTATGATGGAAGTGATCAACCATGGTGATGACCTAAGAATCCTCAATGTAGACATGGTGATTGGATTTCACTGCATCTTCAGCTAAAGCTGAGGAACGAGAGCAGTTATGTTTAATATTTGCTGCGTGTTCTTGGATTCTCTAGTTAATGGAGCAATCAATTTCCCCAATGTAGAGAATCTCATAAGAACACGGGATGGAGTAGACCACTTTCATGTCTTTAGGGTTTACAGGATCTTTAACGGATCTAAAACAATTTCTAATGGTATTAAGGGGTTTGAAGGTAGCATAAACTTTGTATTGCCCTCATTTTTCATCTTTAGCTGAAGTGAAATCCAATCACCATGTCTGCATTGAAGATTCTCAAGTCATCGCTAGGATTGATCACTTCCATCATAGGAAGCTTAGAGAAGCCATTGAAACTGAAAAACACACTATTAATCTGAACAGGGACGAAGGTTGGATGCTAAGTAGAAGTTGGATCCCCGCCATCTCTTTGAAATTTCTTATATATATAATTTCACTTTTATGTTGCTATACATATATATCCTCTTTGACCTCCCTATTAAAATATTCTCCATCTCTTTGAAATTTCTTATATATATAATTTCACTTTTATGTTGCTATACATATATATCCTCTTTGACCTCCCTATTAAAATATTCCCAATATTTCAATATATTAATATTTTGAATCTAATTGTTGAATATAATTATTTTTTTATTAACCATTTCATTAAAATTTAAACTTTTTTCTTAACTATGGATTATTTTTTACAAACATTTATTTTATTGTATATTTTTTAAATTAATCTAAGTGATTTGAATTCAATATTATTTAATTTAAATATTGATAAACTAAAATAAAATTAAAACATAACAAATGCTTATATATTTTATATATATATATAGATAGATAGATAGATAGATATAGATATTCAATAAATTTTTAAATGGCTATTCTTAACGGCTATTTTCTTATTGCTAATTCTAGAATGAGATGTAATTTTTTATTAACATTTTATTGATTCACTTTTCACATGTCATGAGGTAAACATATTAGATGATTTGAAACATCAATCACATTAATGTGATTAACAAAAACTTATCAAAATCAATATAGATCACAAAAACTAAAATCAACACTATTAATTTATTTTAAATTTAAAATTAGATTTAATTTTTTACATTTCATTTTAAAAATATAAACACTTTAAAAACAAAATCATCTCACTAAAATAGAGTTTATAATAATATTATTTTTTTAAAATTAAAAATTAAATATATGATATTTTATAATTCAATTTACTTTCAAATATAGTCATTTCTTGAATTCTTTTAATTTTTTAAATTCAATATCGTTATCTGGAATTAGTGATTTGAAAGCCCAATATAATCATATAAATCATTTTTGAGTCAAGCAAGTTCAAAATTGCAACGAATTTTGTGTATAATGCATTTTATAAATTTGATTTGATTTCAAAGTGGTAATGACCATATAAATAATATTTCTAATTAAAGGTTATAAATTGATTTTCATTTAAGTTATTTAAATTTTGTCAATATTATTAATAATAATGTCTATTTGATTAATATTGATTATAATTTTAATAATATTAACTAAATTCATGTTATAAATAACAATATATTCCGCTAGAATTTTATTAAAAAATTTATTGGTATGTAATAATCTGAGTTATTATTTCATATTATTTTATTTACAATAGATAAAAACATCATTATGATATAGAGTAACTTTATTAAAGGAATAGTAATTAAATAACTATTAACAACTCGTGTTGTAGTACATTAGTATAAACTTTGTGATGTAATTTTGTACCAATTTCATGACTATTCTAACTCAGTTATTTAATCACCTACTTGATAACATAAACGTCACTTCATACAAGGAAACAACATCATAAGAATGGCACTGTAAGAAATCAGATTATTGAAGACTGACATACATTGGAAACCCTATATGGTGAAAACCAAGGAATGTTTAATTTTATTAAACTCTTGTGAGGGTGTTCACCTCTCACTCAATGGGTTGTAAAGGAGTCCATTCCTTCACCATTGTCATAAAATATTGCATATAAATATTATATTAAATATAACATATCTAGCTAAATACTATTACAATCATCATGATATAATTTACCCAAAAAATCTCAATCTTTATGTTTTTTTGGTCTGACTATTCTTATCAGTAGATCATCCTGCAACTGACATTCCTTAATCTGCATGGATCTTTCATTTGCCACAATGTTAACATAATCTATCCTTTACATAAGTCACTATCATTCTCTTCCAATGTTAATATTAACAAAATTAGATATCATGATTAGTTTAGATAAATAATCTTTACTAGTGGTATTTCAAACATATGTCCATGTGCATAAATAAACGATAAACCAAGTATCTAGACATGCCTTTTTTAACAACTGTGAACATGTATTAATCAAAAGTACATAGCTACCAAGACATGTGATGATTATTAACGATGCCTAACCATTCAAATTCACAATGCCTAACCATTCAAATTCCCACATGCATATGGTAAAATACCTAAAAATTATCAAGGCATGTTTCTTTGTCCTTACTTCACATGTATTATGAAAAGGGGAATTAGTTAAAATTTATTTCTAACTACAAAAGCACAATTAATAATTAAAATAATTTCCAATGTTATTACCCTCTCTTCGTGTAAGAAGGTGGAAAACCCTTCCAAGATGAATACCACACTAACTATGATTTATTTTCACACGACACATTCTTTACCTAAAGAGAACCACCACAACTATTCACACTAACTATGATTTATTTTCACAAGACACATTCTTTACCTAAAGAGAACCACCACAACTATTCACATTATTTTTCAAAGGAAGCTAACACCATAGCTATCATTCCCTATGTAAATACAAAATCCCCTCCACAAATAAAACTACATAATCTTACACACAAATACATAATCTTTTCCAAATAAAACTAACATAATATTTGCATCTAAATATATGATTTTTTCCAAAAAATAAAAATAAAAAATAACATACTAACTATTACTCTTACAACACATTTTTATATACATATAAAATGTATTAACACATTTTGATATACACCTTGGTTCATATATATATAAAAGGTATAATGTATTTCCCCTCCCTTTGATTGCTCCACACACATATACACCAACACATTTTTTCTTTACCAAAATATTTTACTATTTATACTTGTACATATATACTAAAATCATTCATCATAACGATTATAAATTTAGTGATTAATACATATATCTATATTCCAACAAATTTTTTTAAAAGAAAAATAATGTACCAAAATGTTTTACTATAAATATTTATACATGTACATATATATTAAAATCATTTATCATAAAGATTATAAATTTAGTGATTAATACACATATAAATATATATTAAGATACATAATATTTTTACAACATAAACACAAATAATATTATTTTAATCACATGTAAATATATATTAGGATACATAATATTTTTACAACATAAACACAAAATAATATTATTTTTAGAATTAAAATACCATTATATATAAAAAAAAAATATAGATAATATTCATAAGTATTTATAATCCAAGTAATAGAGGATGCAATAAATGTAAACAGACCAAGAATATAGATATTGAATGCAATGATAACAATATGTGTGAAGTCCCTAAAAATGAGTAGGCCCCTTTTATATATAGGTAGTGAATGCAGGATAACGATCAACATACAAGTCCCTAAAGATGAGTAGGCACCTTATATATAGATATATAATTTAAAATATTTATTCTTAAAAATATGTAATTTTGCTACTAGATAATTTACATATATGCATGTGTTTCATTTTAGTAAAATAATTTTTTATTATATAGTTTTTTTTTTATGAATTTTTTACGGTTATAATTATGAAGATTGAGTTATTCTAAGTGTTTGGAGGAAGGGATGGTATTTTATGGGGAGCAAATATTTTAGGCATATTCTTTGTCTAAATCGACAGATCAAACAAAGGGGGAGACGGAAGCGATGCCATTTTAAATTAATTTAATTAAAAATCCACGGAGGAGACATGTCGTAGAATTGAATTTCAAAGTGTTGGTTGCAGTGTTAAAGTTAGTTAAACTTACGGAGTAAATGACTCTCAAAGCGTTGCCGGCAATGTTAAAGTTAGTTACAGTGAAATTATGGAGTAAAATTCCATTGATATCTTGATACTGCTTATGGTTAAATGAACATGATGTATTCATCTCATCATTATATCCTATGCTTAAATGAACATTTATAAAATATGATCTATTCATCTCATCGTTTTGAATCTTTCACATATAAAATCATAAAAAAGAGTAAGATAAACACTTTAATTTCATTGTATAATTACAAAATATTTAGAAATAAAAATTAATGTAAATCTCTTATTTTCAAATGAACATTTATAAAATACGATTTATTCATCTGATAATTTTGTATCTTTCAAAAGATAAAATCATAAAAAGAGTAAGATAAATATTTTAATTTCATTGCATAGTTGAAAAATAATTAGAAATAGAAGTTAACGTAATTAAATAATTTTGCAAAATAGTTAAAATTAAAAGTTGATGTTAACATCTTTCACATATAAAATCATAAAAATCATAAAATAGTTAAAAATACAAATTAATGTAAATATTTTATTCTGAAGCAAACATTTATAAAATATGATTTATTCATCTCATAATTTTGAATCTTTGACATATAAAATCATAAAAAGAGTATGATAAAGACTTTAATTTCATTACATAATTGCAAAATAGTTAGAAATAAAAGTTACTAGCTTTATAATAGAGTGGTTCAAAATTCCGTGACTTCATAAATATATAATTAAATATATATATACACACCACTTCTTTGTCTTTATCGATTGACATAACCACTTCTTCTACCACTCCTTACTGTTTCTAGAATGCAAGGTAGTTGTATACTGCAGTTTTTGTTCATTTAAGATTCAATTTTTTATTTTAAAAAATTGTTATAATATTCTATACCACTCCTCTGTCATTGTAGAATGGGGGGTTGTGTAGGCAGAAGCATAACAAGCATAGGGATAGCTATAACATGGAACACCTACAAGAATTTTAATAAATAAATTAATAAATAATTAAAATAATTAATAGTCGTGGATGTTAAAATGAGTGGCATCTTGGTGGATTCTAAAATAGGTGGGATAATGTTGCGTGATATATGATGCAGGAGGATTTAGCTCACCGTAACTGGGCAAAGTCTCAACCAGGTTTGCAGGTTATTGATCAACTCGATTATTTATTTTTAAGTTTAGTTTTTCTTTTAACTTGTTTTTACAGAGTTGGTGAATTCAGGCATATTTAATTAAGTAAATAGAATTATTGTAGCTCGAACATTAGTTAGGAAATAGTTAGTTGAATTAGGAGAGAAATGACAAACGGTTCACACAAATCTTGTAATGTCAGGCAAATATGATTATTAACGATAACAAGATCTTTATAGAATTGAGGCTTCTGTGATTCATCATAGTTATAAGAAGAGCTTCGGCGTAAATCACATGAAAAAGACCTTTGTCGACGCGTTTC
>APFE031195125.1:106799-131189 GCA_000404065.3 Pinus taeda | reverse complement strand
ATATATAGATAGATATATTATAAAAATATCTAGATAAGCTATCCTTATGTCCATTGGTTTACATAGCTGAAAATAAATGACTAAATGGTAGCAATCACAAATAAAAATATAAATATAAATAAGACTAGACCCAAGAATACATCATAATTTAGATACACTAATAATAATAACCTAATGAATTAAATAATAAACTACCAAAATAGGTAAAGGACCCTCATCAGAGAGAAAATCTACATAAAATTAAATTAGATTAATACCTAAAATTATATATATATATATTGATGATAATAATCATAAATAAATACTAGAGGAACCCAATATATAGGGAAGAACATAACGTTGCCAGCGATATATATTTATATACTTGAAAGGACTAAACCATACATACACGAAGAAAGCACCCTGGATGAACAGAGGGCCGGGGGGGGTAGGAAAAAACCCTAAGACGACAGGGCAGGGATCCAACTTCTACTTACTTTCCACCAATCATCTCTGTTGAGATTGATGGGTCTTCGCTCAATTTCAATAGCTTCCCTTAACTTGCGATGATGGAACCAATCCACCCTGGCAATGACTTTGGCCTCCTCTATACATACATGATGCTTAGTCTTGTCCACATGCTCTGCTAATGCTGAGGACTTTGTTCTTCCATGCCTCAAGTCCGCTGCATGTTCACAAATTCTCTGTTGGATGGAGCGCCCTGTTTCCCCTATATAGGGTGACCCATAAGAGCAAGGAATCAAATAAACACCCTTCATGTCTATGGGGTTAACAGGATCCTTCACTGACCGCAGGGAATTATGAATGGTTCTGAGGGGCCTGAAGGTTGAGGGAATATCAAACTTTCTAAGAATTCGAGCAATCTTGTCAGTGGTCCCTTGGATATATGGTAGATGGACACCTGGATGGTGCTCGTTAGGCTCTTTTTTAATGAACGCATTTTTAGAAGCTGTAAGGAAAGCCTTCCGACCTAGGTGCGTACTATATCCGTTTTCCACAAAAACATCAAGGAGGTGGGATCTCTCTCTATCTAGGCTTTCATTATCCGAAATCCTGAGGGCACGCATAGCCAGGGTGTTAACAACACCCATCTTTTGAGCAGGGAAATGATGGGAATCAGCGTGAAGATACTGCTTTGTGTGCGTTTTCTTACGGAACACTGCGTGGGAGAGAGAGCCGTCCTTCTTCCTAGAAATAAGAATATCGAGGAAAGGGAGGCTGCCATTGACCTCGTTTTCTATGGTGAACCTAATAGCTGAGGACTGGCCGTTGAGGTGATCTAGGAAACGATCTAGCTCCTCATGGCCATGGGACCAGATGACATTAGTGTCATCTACATACCTTTTCCACAGCTTAGGAGGGAGACGAGCCGAGGAAAGAGCCTTGGCTTCGAAATCTTCCATAAAAAGATTCGCCACGATCAGGGAGAGGGGGGAACCCATGGCAACACCACAGGTCTGTTCGAAGAACTCACCCTCGAAACAGAAGAATGTGGAAGTGAGACATACCTCAACCAGATGCGCGGTGTCCGGATCTATTAGGCGATAGATCACTTCCATGGCCTCTTTAATAGGAATTCACATGTACAAGGAGACCACATCAAAGCTGACAAGAATGTCCTCAGGGTCCAGCCTTATATCCTTGAGATCCGTGATGAAGGATGCAGAGTCGTTCACGAAGGACTCAGTGCAGCCAACCAGGGGCTTAAGCTTAAGAGCTAGAAACTTGGCTAGAAGGTAGGTCACCTGAAATGGAAGGATATAAAAACCAAAATGTAACAGAGAAAAGGGGTTCAACAATTGCAGAAGAAGAGAAATAAAGCGAACAAGATACAAGCAGATAGCATTCAAAACTATTGTCCATCTGTATACATTTCTACTGTTCATTCTAATATCAATTTTTCATTACAGTTTGATAAAGTAACATATTGAGAATGTCTGTATAATATACTGTCCTATATCCTAAATACGAACATACAATTTATCTCCAAGCATTGGACGTGTTTCCACACACAGTCAAACAAAGGACCAAGAGGCATAAATAACTGAAGTCCAAGACGAGTAACTGTACAGAGGAGACAACCACGGGAAAACATTTGTACCCAAAAAGCGACCATAGAACAGAGGTAACCTTGCTGTGTAATATTTGTAAATTCCATTGAAAAATCGAAAGTCATCGATAAGCATTCCTATTTATCATTGTCAAATACAATACATGTGCATACGAAGGATTTCATTTCTACAAACAAAATAATATTAAGTGTATGACTGAAGTGGCGTCACAAATCAAAACCCTGGATGAGGGTTCAACCTTAACAACAACGACCTTCCCACTTATCAACCCTTACACAATATCGACAGAGAAAGACACAGCAAAAACAAATTACATACAATGACCAAGAACCACAGATAATCGTACAACGACCGTGGTCACCGACTGTTCGAAGAGACAAACCGAAAAATTTGAGGATTCAAGCCTACCGAGAACCAGTTTACTGTGTTAACAGAGATTAGAGGACCCGCGTACCCAGGTCGCCACCAACGACCTGTAACCAGCAACATCAAGCCAAGTTACAAGAGTATAAAGGGGAAAACCCTTCAAGGAAATAAACCACTACGTGTGGAGAACAAAAAAACACCAAAATACATGAGTAAGCTGAGTCGAAGTTTAGCCACAGCGATGTCCTGGACAAGTTGCATAACTGGAGACTAAAGGAGCCAGGAGGGTAAGTTATAGTAAAAGAAGCAGGACAAAATTGAAGTAGGGACGAGAGTTAATACCTATTCCAGTCGATGAATAACCACCAATGTGGTCTTCTGCTCAAGACAAACACCAATGCCGTAGAATGAAAAACCAGAGTAACAGAAGGCGTGAGGATTGAACCCAGATTCGGGCCAAGAAACAATAGGAGCTCGGAAAGCAAAATTAAACCGCAACGCATATCCAGAACCATAATAAAATGAGAGAAAAGTCTAAAGTAAACCCTGACCGAACCATACATGCATGTTCGCAGACAATAAGCAAACTACAATGAGCACAAACCACTAGAAATTGTTTACAGAACACGCGCATGCATAAGGAGAATAACCAACAGGACTTACCAGGTTCGAACCCACATTTTAGAGCCGAGCAACAACAACATTCGGGCAGCATTTCCCATAAGTTCACAGGCAAACCGAGCGGAAGAGAGTTCGCGCACCATCATCAACAAAAGACAACCAATACTCACCATTGCAAGAAAGACAGCGTTCCACAGAGCAAACCCAGGAAACCCTCACGAACATTCTCAACGTGAAAGAACAGTCCAGAATAACCAACGAGGATCGGTGGTTTTGGCACAAAGAACAAGTGGAGACAAGATCGAGGTGAGAGGAAGGTTCATTAATTTCCGAAATTAAACTCACAGCTGCCACCCACTGTAAAAATCCCGCAGACGATCTCCACGCAAGGGAACGGGAGATATTTTGTTGACACGTCTTCACATTCAGACGTGTTAAAGCGTGGGCCATTGGGCTGGGTTACACCAGAGTGGTATTAGAGTATAGTTGAGTAGATTGAGAAAAATGGACATAGGACGACGAGGATGAGGCTGAGGTGCTCGTAGAATGGTAGATGAAGCATTACGAGAAGAACTCAGACTTCTTACTGCTCGTTTGGAAGTAGTAGAGGCAGGTAGGCGAAGATATCCAGAAATGGGCGATGTAAGTGAAGAGGAAGTAGAAGTGGTAGCAGATGGACCTGAAGGTGAATCAGCAGAGGTGAAATTGCTGAAGTCTGTTTTACTATCAAACAGTAGACCTAAACCAAAACTCCTGACGTACGATGGTAGTTTGTCTATTGATGTTGTGTTGGATTAGATTAGTGAGATGGACAAGTATTTTGAGTGCGAGGAAGTTAGTGAAGACCGTAGAGTCAAATTCGCAGCGACGAAGCTGAAAGGACACGTAGCTATGTGGTGGGATAGTGTCCAGAATGAGAGGAAGAGGTTGAATAAAGCGCCGATTAAAACTTGGTCAAGAATGGTGGTCAAGTTGAGGGCAGATTTCTGCCAAGGGACTATCAAATTGCGTTACATAGACAAGTACAGAACTTAAGGTAGAGAGGATTGACTGTAAAGGAGTACACAGAGGAGTTCTACTGAGTGAATTTGCGAGCCGGATATATAAAAGATACTGCAGAAAGGATAGCCAGGTATGTTAATGGACTGAGAATGGAAATTCTAGATGAAATAAGTATTTTGTCTCCAAATAATACTGAGGAGGCATACCAGAGCACAGTAAAAGCGGAGGAGAAAATTACCCGAAGACAGAATGCCCGGAGAGGACGAGGATCTGGTAGAGGAAAAGGCCAGTCCTATGGCAAGGGTCGGACTGTTAGCAACAGTCAGGGAGCCCTCAGTTTGAAAACTTCGGGAACAATAGAAAAAGGAGACAGTATGAGAGGTGGAAGATCGTCCCAATGCGGCAGAGGAAATGGCCGAGGAAGAGGGGTTGGTTATCAATGCTATAGATGCCACAAGTGGGGGCATCACTTGTTTGAGTGTCCAGAAGCAGATTCAGCTAGACAGCGGGGTGCGTATGTGGCGCAACTGGAGGAAACAACAACACTCACTCAAGAGGCAGACAATGCCCCAGAGACGGTAGAAGCTTTGATGCTGCATAAGGTACTATTGAAACCAGTCGACGAGACTACCGAATAGACGCAACGGAAAGCTCTGTTCAAGACAATTTGCAAATCACAGGGTAAGTGTTGTAGGATGATAGTTGACAGTGGAAGTACTGACAATTTGGTATCCACAGAAATGGTGGAAAAGCTAGGGCTAAAGCGTTTAAAGCATCCCAGTACATATAGAGTTTCATGGTTACAAAAGGGGCACCACTTGCTGGTGGACGAGAAAAGCGAGGTTGAGTTTCAGATAGGCATGTATAAGGATAAAATTATCTGTGACATCATGCCAATGGACGTATGTCATATATTGCTGGGAAGGCCTTGGAAATATGATAGGAAGGTAACACACGTTGGAGTGATGAATTGTTATAAATTCGAGAAAGATGGGGTCAGGCATACCCTTGTACCTATCAAGGAAGAGAAAGGAGCAGCTGAAACAAGTGAACCCAAAGCATTGTTAGTGAGTGGAAAGCAGTTTTTAAAACAGGTAGAGGGCAGTGAAATAGGTTATGTTGTAGTCAAGAAAATAAGGAAAATTCTCTTACACACAGAAATAACAGATTTTGCCATAGAGATACAACAAATGTTGGAAGAATTTACAGATATAGTAATGGATGACTTGCCAGACAAGTTGCACCCCAAGCAGAGTATTAGTCACCACATTGATTTTATACCCGGAGCCAGCTTACCAAATAAAGCAGCCTATCGAATGAGCCCCAAGGATAATGAGGAAATCAGGAAACAGGTGCAAGAACTGTTGGACAAAGGTTTAATAAGGGAAATCTTGAGCCCCTGTGCTATGCCAACAGTCCTCGCCCCCAAGAAGGGAGGAGAATGGCGAATATGCACCGACTGAAGGGCCATCAATAAAATCACCATCCGGTACAGATTTCCGTTACCGCGTATGGATGATATGATGGATTGTTTAAGTGGGGCAGCTTGCTTCTCCAAAATAGATTTGAAAAGCGGGTATCATCAGATTCAGATACGGGAGGGGGACAAGTGGAAAACAACTTTTGAAACAAATGAGGGACTGTATGAGTGGCTGGTCATGCCATTCGGGTTGAGTAATGCACCCAGCACATTCACGAGGCTAATGAATGAGATGTTGAAGGAATATATTGGGAAATTTGTGATACTTTATTTAGATGACATCCTTATTTTCAGCAGGACAAAAGAAGAACACTTTCGACATGTGCGCAAAGTGTTGGAGAAACTACAGCAGAAACAACTACTGATAAACTTGAAGAAATGTACTTTTCTGTAGAGGGAATTGATTTATTTGGGATTTGTGATAGCAGAAAACGAACTGAAGATGGATCCGGAGAAGGTAGCAGCAATAGTAAATTGGTTGTCTCCGAAAAATTTATTTGAGGTACGTAGTTTCCACGGGTTGGCAAGTTTCTATAGGAAGTTTATTAAGAACTTCAGTGGGATTTGTGCACCTATTCTAGAGACCATCAAAAAGGCTAGCCAACCTTTTCGGTGGATGGAAGCAGCAGAGAAAAGTTTTCAGTTATTGAAAAGAAAGATTACTGAGAGGCTGATCCTCAGGCTACCATATTTTCAGAAATTGTTTCAAGTACGTTGTGATGCTAGCGGGACAGCGATTGGGGCTGTACTCAGTCAGGAGGACAGACCTATGGCATTTTTCAGTGAAAAGCTGAATGAGAGTAGACAGAAGTACTCATCATATGACAAAGAATTTCATGCAGTTGTACAGGCCTTAAGACATTGGAGGCATTATTTACTGGGGAATGAATTCGTGCTGTTCTCAGATAATTCTGCACTACAATATGTAATGCAACAACACAAACTCAACCATAAACATGCGAAATGGGTGGAGTATTTACAAAGTTTTAACTTCGTGCCTAAGCACATTAGCGGGCAAGCAAACAAGGTGGCTGACGCATTAAGTAGAAAGGCTCTACTTTTGCAGGAGAGCGCTGTACAGGTGTTGGGCTTTGAACATTTACGGGACCTTTACCAAATAGATGCAAATTTCAGTGAAGGCTATGAGGCGTGCCAGAACCCTTTGATAAGGGGTAACAGTCCTTGGTTGGATTATAATATATAGGAAACGTTGTTGTTTAAAGGAGGATAACTGTGTATACCCAACTGTTCAATGAGAGAGAATATTATTCGTGAAAAACACGGCGGGGGTTTGGCTGGACACTTCGGTATAGATAAGACCCTAGAACAACTTATTCATTTCTATTTTTGGCCAAGAATGCGGCGAGACGTACAACGTTTTGTGAATAAGTGTAAGGTGTGCCAATTGGCGAAGGGGCACAACCAGAACACAGGAATATATACACCATTACTTGTTCCAAGCAGGCCATGGGATTCTGTTAGTCTAGATTTTGTTTTAGGACTGCCAAAAACACAGAGAGGATATGATTCAGTAATGGTAGTGGTGGACCATTTCTCAAAAATGGCACATTTTATACCTTGCCGGAAAACTAGTGACGCCACTCACGTGGCCCACTTGTTTTTTAATGAGATTGTCAGGTTACATGGATTACCAAAAACCATCCTTTCAGACAGGGACGTGAAGTTCACGGGACATTTTTTGCGTACCTTATGGAAAAAAATGAACACCCACTTAAGCTACAGTTCTGCATATCACCCGCAAATCGACGGGCAGACAGAAGTTGTGAACAGGAGTTTGGGAAACCTGTTACGCAGCTTAGTCGGGGAGAATTCACGGATGTGGGATCGGGTGCTAGTGCAAGCGGAGTTCGCCTACAACGACTCACCCAATCGTAGCATAGGTCTCAGTCCCTTTCAGATCCTATATGGCATGCACCCTCGCGGAGTGCATGAGCTTCGGGATCTTGGCTTACAGGAATGACGGAGTGCGGACAGAGAGGATTTTGCTAACGTAATGAGAGACTTACACAAACAGGTGAAGGCAAAATTACAGGATAGCAGCTTAAATATAAACAACATGCAGATCTAAAGAGGAGGGAAGTTCAGTTTGAATTGGGGGACGAAGTCCTTGCACACTTACGTAAGGAACATTTCCCTAAGGGTACATACAATAAACTGAAGTACAAAAAGATAGGACCTTGTAAAGTTTTACGCAAATTTTCGGCAAATACCTACGAGATACAATTTCCACCCGGAATAGGCATTTCACCAATCTTTAATGTAGCAGATCTGTTCCCCTACACAGACGACCCCACGGAGGAAAAAAAAATGGACCCGGACAATCCACACGGAATACCCAGGAAAACGGAGAAACTTGGAAGAGACAGATGCCTTATGTTCAACCTCCTGAGATCGAAGGTGTCCTCGAAACTTAAGTAGCTAGACGTACTCGGCGGAAGAATTACTTACAGTACCTGGTCAAGTGGAAGAACTGTCTGATTGAGGATAGCTCATGGCTTGATGCTAAGCAGAATGGGCAAACAGGAAATTCGGTCGAGGAGCTCATGGACCGAAGTCATGATCTCTTTTTACCCCGGGAGCCTGATGCAGGAGCTTCCAGCTCGCCGTAACTGGGCAAAGTCTCAACCAGGTTTGCAGGTTATTGATCAACTGGATTATTTATTTTGACATTTTCATGAGATAGTTTTTCTTTTAACTTGTTTTTACAGAGTTGGTGAATTCAGGCATATTTAATTAAATAACTAGAAATATTGTAGCTCGAACATTAGTTAGGGAATAGTTTGTTGAATTAGGAGAGAAATGACAAACCGTTCACACAAATCTTGTAATGTCAGGAAAATATGGTTATTAATGATAACAAGATCTTTTTATAACTAAACTCTATGACAGTTTGATTAACTGCAAAATCAACTAAAATGGAAGGATATAAAAACCAAAATGTAACAGAGAAAAGGGGTTCAGCAATTACAGAAGAAGAGAAATAACAACGAACAAGATACAAGCAAATAGCATTCAAAACTATTGTCCATCTGTATACATTTCTACTATTCATTCTAATATCAAATTTTCATTACAGTTTGATAAAGTAACATATTGAGAATGTCTGTATAATATACTATCCTATATCCTAAATACGAACATACAATTTATCTCCAAGCATTGGACGTGTTTCCGCACACAGTAAAACAAAGGACCAAGAGGCATAAATAACCGAAGTCTGAGACGAGTAATTGTACACAGGAGACAACCATGGGAAAACATTTGTACCCAGAAAACGACCACAGAACAGAGGTAACCTTGCTGTGTAATATTTGTAAATTCCATTGAAAAATCGAAATTCATCGATAAGCATTCCTATTTATCATTGTCAAATACAATACATGCGCATACGAAGGATTTCATTTCTACAAACAAAATAATATTAAGTGTATGACTGAAGTGGCGTCACAAATCAAAACCCTGGACGAGGGTTCAACCATAACAACAACGACCTTCCCACTTATCAACCCTTACACAATATCGATAGAGAAAGACACAGCAAAAACAAATTACATACAACGACCAAGAACCACAGATAATCCTACAACGACCATGGTCACTGACCGTTCAAAGAGACAAACCGAAAAATTTGAGGATTCAGGCCTACCGAGAACTAGTTTACTGTGTTAACAGAGATTGGAGGACCCGCGTACCCAAGTCGCCACCAACGACTTGTAACCAGCAATATCAAGCCGAGTTACAAGAGTATAAAGGGGAAAACCCTTCAAGGAAATAAACCACTACGTGCGCAGAACAAAAAAACACCAAAATACCTGAGTAAGATGAGTCGAAGTTTAGCCACAGTGACGTCTCGGACAAGTTGCATAACTGGAGAACAAAGGAGCCAGGAGGGTAAGTCATAGTAAAAGAAGCAGGACAAAATTGAAGCAAGGACGAGAGTTAATACCTGTTCCAGTTGATGAATAACCGCCAATGTGGTCCTGTGCTCAGGACAAACCCCAATGCCGCAGAATGAAAAACCAGAGTAACTGAAGGCGCGAGGATTGAACCCAAATTTGGGCCAAGAAACAACAGGAGCTCGGAAAGAAAAATTAAATTGCAACGCATATCCAGAACCATAATAAAACGAGAGAAAAGTCTAAAGTAAACCCTGACCGAACCATACATGCATGTTCGCAGACAATAAGCAAACTGCAATGAGCACAAACCACTGGAAATTGTTTACAGAACACGTGCATGCATAAGGAGAATAACCAACAGGACTTACCAGGTTCGAACCCACATTTCAGAGCCGAGCGACAACAGCATTCGGGCATCATTTTCCATAAGTTCATAGGCAAACCGAGCAGAGGAGTGTTCGCGCACCATCATCAATAGAAGGCGACTAATACTCACCATTGCAAGCAAGACAACGTTCCACAGAGCAAACCCAGGAAACCCTCACGAACATTCTCAGCGCGAAAAAACATTCCAGAATAACCCACAAGGATCGGTGATTTTGGCACAAAGAACAAGTGGAGATAGGATCGAGGCGAGAGGATGGTTCATTAATTGCCGAAATTAAACTCACAACTGCCACCCACTGTAAAAATCCCGCAGACAATCTCCACGCAAGGGAACGGGAGATATTTTGTTGACACATCTTCACATTCGGATGTGTAAAAGCGTGGGCCATTGGGCTGGGTTACACCACTATAAGGGGTTGCATGCTAGTGGAATTTCATGTTTATGGATGTTTGGGTTGTTATTGTTTCTTTGAATTTTGTGTTGCAGTTCCTAAGGTTGGCATTGCAGAAATTGGGTTTACGTTGCAGAGGTTGGGTGTACATCTCTTCTAAAAATGGTAATAAAACTTGTTGATGTTTTCTATTGAAAGTTTTAATTGCCATGCGAATTTTTAATTACAACTCTGGCTCTAGCTGGCAACAACAAATAAACCATAAATTGTGGCAGTGGCTAACAATAGTAAACAAACCTTAAATGTTCGTATGCAATAGTAAATAAAGAATAAATTTCACATAGATAGTTTGTGTCAAACTGATTTACTATTTTTTTTTCCAATTCAGGAAAAGAGAATAGTAAAGTAGTGTGCTTAGGATTTTATTTTAATTTCACTCACAGTTGATGTCGAGGATTTCCTATTTTTATCACCAAAAAATTAATCATCTAGCCTAATTTACTAGATGGATCGAAGTACACCATGTAAAGCTAATTTTACCATAGTAAAGTTGCTTTCACTGTGAGAAATTACTTAATAAACCAACTTTGTTAAGTAAATTATAGTTAAACCCATGAGAATAATTAAATAAATCACTATTTATTTGATTTTCTTCTAGGAATAATTAATTAAACCATTGTTCAATTATTATTCCTTATCATATTTGACCCAATCATGAATAATAAATAGATAAATCATTAATTATCTTATATTTCTATAATAATAATTAATTAATTACTAATTAGTTATTATTATTCATCAAATTTGACTAAATCCCTTAGGAATAATTAAATAAATCATTATTTGTTTATTATTCTCAACTAATTCCTTGAGAAGTTAAATAAATCATTTTTTTTATTCATTATTTCTAAATAAAATTTTAAATACCATTTCCCTCCTAACCAAATATAATAAAAGATTCCAAGTGGTTATTCTAAGAATGGGATCAATAATATTTTATGATTGCTCATTATTCGAGGATAACCAAATATTTCATTATAAATAAAAGAGTTTTCCATTCATTATTCACTTTTGATTATTTTCATTGTTGCACTCACTCTTGTAACCCTGATTATTTTCATTATCATACACCATATTTTAGCTAGGTTTGCAAATTATAGAGGAGAGAGACTCTACACAAGCTGGAGATGTTTGAGGATAGCCAAGAACCATCCCATAGAGGGGGACTGGTAACATTTTATTTGTTCCCTTCATAGGTGTTATAATAAAACTATTCTTTGTATATCTGGTTTCCATTGGATAATTGGAGTTATTACTATTTATTTTTGTTGTTTAACTATGATTGTGGCATAGATCTAGACTTTTGCAAGTTTTGTTTCTATCAATTGTTGCAAATCTACAATGTTTAGAAACCATTTATATTGTTGATATTGTTTTCATCCACAATCTTAAGTGGGTTCTTTTGTATATCTTTGAGAAGAAAACACTACAAGAAAATTGGCGACTTCACTGAGTTTTAAAATTTATATCCAGAAACCTGGGTGACCTTCAGTTTTCAGCTTAGGTTTCTTCTTTTCTCAATTCTCTTAATTTTTACTAGTTTTTTAACCCTATATATGTTAATCTAACTTCCGCAAGCTTTCTGGTTGTTTCTGCAGGTCATAGGAACCAGTCATGACAAAGGCGACACCTTTTTATAGATTTTTCGATCGAGATCCACTTGGTATAAATCACACTTTTTGGCCCAAAAAATGTGATCTAGAGGCCAAACTACACTTATCAGCCTAAGAAGTGTGATCCCTACTAGAAAATAGGTCAGTACATGTGATGTTTGGGTTTTATGGCCATTTTCAGATTTGTTTATGGGTTTTACAGAGAGTTGTCTATTTGGTTGTCTGACCTCTATATCATCCCGCTTATGCCTTGATCTAATTTGATTTACTCATCGAAGTCAAATTTAGCACCCCTAGGGCTTCTAATACGCTTCCATTTTTAGAGGATGAGTTTAGCTGAGTAAGTAGTCTGAGTTTCTGCAGCACTTTCAACCACATTTTCCAGATCTATATCATTTTTTTTCAAATATGTAAAGATAGGTTGTCACCATCGTAAGTTTCACATTTAAACTTGTTTGGTCATTGACCTTTTGGTTTCACCAGTTTCCCTAGGTGTTTTACCCATGTCCCTATCTTTTTGCAGCGATCTTTCCCTCTGGTTTTTCTCTATTGTTGCACCACTCTTCAGTAGCCTAGTGTCACTTGATCCCAATCACATCGACATTTATATCTCTTGATCATTTCAGTGTATTTTCCATCGATTTAGCCACCAACCAGCATAATGTTTATAAACCCATTTGGGTGGGGTTTAGTTAATTGTTTTGCTGTTCATTTTCTATTATTAATTTCAGTTTATTTTTAACAAGATTTTTTCCTTTTTACAAACACAATATTGAATTAATCAATAAACACACAAGCACACAAACACACCTTAAGCGAAGGGCACTGGGTTTACACTACCAAGCCAAGACTTAACATAATAAATTTATCTCCCCTCATTGAGACAAAGACATATTGTTGATCTCTCTTCACCATTTCTGTGTAACGTGTGTCTTACCACCACTGCACCACCGAGGCATTTGTTGCGAAGTCTATTAGGAATTCACCCCCAGTTTCCTCTTGGGCGCATTACCCCTCTCCATCAGGTTCAATTTCATAGCCCCCCAAGTCCCTATAACGACTCTTCTACAGGTTCGCCCGATTCCTCATCTGATTCCAAGCCTCCTTCACTACATATCGTCACCATGTATAGACCCATAGCTGGTGTAGGAACCCAACCTAGTGTTTTCTCCGGGAATATCCCAGTGGTCACATCAAGCAGAACAATCTTAGGAACCATTCTGGTAGTCCCCATGCTCCACTTTATGGTTGGGTTAAGTCTACTAGAATTAACCAATTGATAAATGACCCCATACACCACGATGTTGGTTTGCCTTCCATGTTGACTAAGCTTCCCTCAGACATCCCAAAGTTTGAGGGTAATGCTAGAGAGGATCTTGCAACCATGTTCGATCCTTCCACATGTGGTGTGCATCAAACTCCATAACCAATGACTCCATTCATCTTCGGCTATTCCTATGCACGCTCACTCGAGATGCTGCAAAATGTTATGTAGACCAACCCTTTGCATCTCATTCCATTTTCATGATGCTTGCTAAAGAGTTCCTTTCATATTTCTAGTTACCTCTCCAATTCGACACTAGTATGGAGCTATTAACCTCATTCTGTCAGTCTTCTACCAACTGCCTTTCTGACCATGTTCAAGAGTGGCATAGAGGGAGGAGCACATTTTGTTCCCCGCCCTTCGAAGACCATGTCTATCTAGATTGGTTTCTTATGAGCCTTTTATCTCCCATTGGAAGAGATGTCACATCATATTTTCCTCAGACTGAGGAAGAATCTCTCCAAATCACTCTAAGATATGATCTGATTTATGCACAATCGAGTTATGTCTATATTTCATTCATGACCTCCCTGGTCCTCGAAGTGCCAATGCACTAGGGGCATCTCACACCACTGGTGGTATCATTGGAACCATTTCACACCCTTCACCAAATACTCAATAAAGTTATGGCTTTCCGTAGGGGCCACCAGGTCCTCCAACACTTATGCCCCTCCGGCTAGCAACATCTTTTCAATGCCCCAAATTGTTGCTCCTCCTTATGCATAGTGTAGTGCTTCAGCCCATCAATCATTAGTGCCACAACCTCCCATGCATCCTTAGGCCCAACAACCATGGCCTCGTCAGGGTCAAGTTTTGGCACAACAGAGTCTGACAAAACCCCAAAATTCAAAGAAAAAGAATAAGGGGAAAGGTAACAAGGGTAACCAAAGCAATCAAGGTAGTTAACCTAATGAACCCAAGGGGAACCAACCTAACACAAACAACCAACAATAGGGCATTCAACCCAAGCATCTATTTGTTCAAATAATCCTTGTGTATGTTATCATGTACATGGACATTATACACATGAGTGTCCTTTTTTACCCTAGATGTGCCAAATGTTGGAAGATCAAGCAACTTATAGAGGTCAACAATTTCCTCATAATCCTACACCATCTCAACCGACATTTCTCACAAATCCTTTCCCTCAGTAAGGATTATTGCTGCTCAACCTTAGCCAGGTAAAGTAGCCCATCCCCCATAACCTTCTAGTCCTGGTGACTACCATATCCTCATTATGGATTTGGACGAGGTGAATACCTATGATAAATAGTCATCTCCTTAGCTCTCCGTTGTTACCATCTCATCCGAGTCATTCAGATTCACCCACCCAGGACCTCCTCCATTTGTGGGTGCCTCTACTGTGTTCCCCCCAGGAACCATTCCTCCAAGTCTTAACCATCCAAGACTTGCTCCACGAGGAAATTTCCCTATAGGATAGATACCTTTCTTCTTTCCTCCTCCCGGAACCTTTTCTATCCCTATGATGGGTTCATTGGTCCTTCCTAATGTGACTTTGGGGATCCCAGTATGGTACATTGATCCCCCAAAAAGAACTCTACCTGGTCAGCTAAGGCCTTATCATGCTTTGACCCTGGTTCAACTGGTCCCTACGGCCCCTACCGCTGCTTCAGTTCCATCACAACCTCAACAGGAACCCACTCTTGTTGCAAAAGCATATGGACAAGGGGGAAAGCCAAGAGGAAACAACCTAGGGAGAAGGCTCCCCAAGCTACTCTAGCCCCTAGGGCCCCAAATCCATCACCTCTGTGTGAATTGTGTAAAGTTGTTGGGCACGACACCAAAAAATGTCCCAAACATACTCAACTCAAACCTTTGGTTCATGAAGTGTTCCCTGAGTCAAATATCCCGAAAGTCCATTTTAACTTGTTGGGCCTACCTATGAAACTAAAATGTTATGCATAAATCATACTTGTGCCTTGTTTGATCATCATTGTCACTATTCCCATTGTTTCCCTCATATTAATGAATTTTGATATTGCCTTGGGGCACTTCACGAATACAAGGCCACTCTTACTGGATCATATACTCCTCTACCTATAGATTTTGGTACCACTAGTCAACCAAAATAGGGGACCCTGGTCCCACCATTGTGATCCCTACCCCAGATGTCGAGATGACAGACACCACTGGCCATATCCTTTACCTTTCATCATCCTTGAGTCCCTCATATGAAAACCTTTCTAAGGTTTTTGTTTGTGCTTCTATCGAACCTCTTTCAATAGGATCCCAAGTCTCAACATCCCTAGATCCTCCATCTACCATCTCATTGTCTAACAATCCAGATGATGTGTATGTAAACCTTCTTTCTCAAGTTGATGCACCAGGTAATACCATCGCATCATGTAGTCAGTGTTCCTCCAATCCACCCATCTCCTTATATGATGAGGAAATCATGGAAGCTATGTCTACCCTGATTACCCTTCCACTTATGCAAGGGACATTTTTTCGGAGGATTTTGAAGGCCATTTTCTTCCTAATTCTCCTAATGCACTCTACCTCAAGAAATTTACATGCTAGCATATCCCTTTGATTTTCGTGTCTTTATTTCTGCCATGAGGTTAGGTAGATTGCATCATCTCATGTTTTCTCTTTTGCACCTTTCAAATGGATCCATCATCCACACCATATATTTATCATGTCGACGGTGCAAGTTGCTTCTCCCAGAATCTAGCCTCCGTAGCCTAGGCTATTTTTACCCCCTTGCATACATTAATCCTTTCAAACGATGTGTGCCTTAGATTTGCCACCAATAACCAGGCCGAATATGATGTAGTGATAGGTTTTTTAGTCAATTCCCTTGCTCATCACATCCTTCATCTTCATGTTCATTTATGTTCGTTTCTACTTCTCATGCAATTGAATCTTGTGTATGATGTGCATAAGCAAGTCCTATTTAGAAAATATCTACAAGTTAAGTTGTTGGTACACGAAATTGAAACCATTACCTTAAATAATGTTCCTACAGCCCAAAATAACTATGTAGATACCATTGCAAATAACATTCTAGATTGGTATTTATCACATGTATATCACAGAAGGCAACCATAAACAAAACACATGGTGAACCATCATTGTCATATAGAATGCATAATCATATTATGTGTCATATAATTGTTTGGAGCCCATAAGTCTAGGTACATCTAGTATGCCCATATCATACTAGGGGACACATAGGCCCCTACATCTCCTTATCATGTTTTGGAGGATCTTATGCCAAGATGGGCCAAGATGATTGAATCCCTCTTTCGAGCACTGAGAACACAATGGCGCTACAAAAACTCCTCCTGCTAGGGGGCATCATTCCCACCTTTGCATACCAAATCAGTCCCATCCATCACATATGTTGGCGGGTAATATCCCATGCTTGGGGACATGATGGTTTTCCCTTAGCCATAAGTCTCAGCCTAGATACCATCGAATCTAGGTATGGTCTATTATCCTCCCATTTCCTAGATAGTTTTTCCTACCGACCTCTCTGATGAGCCATATGCACATTGCATATCTTAGATGTTTAATACCATATCTTCAAATATTCTACCCTATGTCTGCATAGTCCCCATGTTTGACTTCACGGGGGAGGATGATTCTAGACCTCCTCTAGTAGTTCATTCTCATTTTCCTCTCTCCTTAATTCTTCATGAGGAACCATCATTCCAAGAAGCATTGAGGCCATATTTAGACAAGTAGGACCTCTTTCTTGAAAGTTGTAGATTCAGATTCCAATGGTTAGTTTATTGGCTATGATCTCCACAAGATTTAAGGCCTTCTCCTCCTCTCAAATTCGAGGGAAAACACCCTTTCATAAACAAATCCACAATTTTTCTGTCGCTCTCTGCAATGAAACCATATCTTAGTTTGACGAACTTTCAACACCGTTGGAAAGATATCGTCAAGATCTATAATGGGTCTTCCTCAGTTTTTAATGATTTAACACTTCATGAGGAAGCCATTTTTCCACAAAAGGTCACTTCGTCACCTCTCAAAATCGAATTTCATCATAAAGAGACACTTTTTCATTTAGGTCCACCTCCTCTTAATACTCATTGTACCATATATCAACTTTCTTCATGAGTAACCATCATTTACTCATGTTTTGATGGTCCCCACCAGGCCTAGTTTGTGTGGCAGCGTTATCGAGTCACCCTTGTTCAGAGCATCCGTGATGAGTCACCCTTGCATTCTTGGAGTCTATTTCAAATCCCATTCTATGATGTTACAATATTCCATCCATATTTGCATATCGTTAATCCTGTGTTGCCCATTTTGGCCTCCAGTCATACTATCCCCATCCCCTCCAGATTAAGTTAGTCGCTGCCAGGTCAACCATGCTCTTTATGCTCTGACAAGGGATGTCATTAGTCCCTTACTCCAACTTTTCCAAAATATCCCTCATGTTAGTCCATCCATCACATTACTATTTTCCCTCATGCCTTAGTTGAGGATCCTCGTTGTCTCAACTATCACAGGCTTATTCTATTGACATCAGCTCATTTATTCTTGAATAATGGCCTAGAGGGTGATGTATCTTGGTTATAGATGCCATTCTTGTTTGGTGCCTTGGATCAGGCAGAGGGACTCAGTATTGCCCTTCGACTTGGTTGTTTCATGTTCGTGATTCATACATTTGACGGTCCAGTGATGCAATAGATTGTACGAGTAATTCCCAGGTGCGTGTGACATGTTTTAGACCTCATGGGTGGGTGGCCCCTCAGGTAGCCCCCCACATGCCACGATGCATTCCACTTATGCTATAGCCTCAGATGTAGTTTTGCAGAGTTTATGGGTTCGGTTCCTACTGATCCTAGTGTTCATAGCATGCACATCTACTCCAGATGATTCATTCACTTTTGCAGAGCCCTTCCTTCTTCAAGAGGGATTCTTCGATTGTTCTACTCTCCCTCCCTCCCATTTTATGAGGGAAGGACCTTTGTATCTCATGTACTCAGATATTATTATATTCAGTCCTAGCTCATGTTTTTCCATGTGAATTATGTATATGGGACACATTGTATTATTTTCTGTATCTGTTATACCAGCATGTCATGTACGATTCAACATGTACTTCATTGCTCAGTTTTATATTTCTGGGTGTACCATTATTTTTGTACTAAGTTATCTCGGCGGGTATAGGTATGTATCCCTCACCTCATTGAGATCTGGTACCACAACATAAAAGGAGACTTGCATTAGTCTCGCCCCCTCTATCCCTATCCTCTTTCAATTCATCTTTATTGGTCTCTCTCTCTAACTCCCCTACATTGTCTAGCGATTGTGTCTTTACAATGTACATCGGTTGTACTTTTTCCTCCAAATGCTCATACGTTGTGAGGCAATCTGTTATCACCAAAAAATTGATCATCTTGCCTAATTTAGTAGATGGATCGAAGTACACCATGTAAAGCCAATTTTACTATACTAAAATTGCTTTCACTGTGAGAAATTATTTAATAAACCACATTTGTTAAGTAATTTATAGTTAAACCCATGAAGAATAATTAAATAAATCACTATTTATTTGCTTTTCTGCTAGGAATAATTAATTAGACCATTTTTCAATTATTATTCCATGTCATATTTGACCCAATCATGAAAAATAAAAGTCTTCCCTATTATTTTAGTGGAGACATGGTTGATTTCCATAAAAATATTTGGTCGAGGAAAAACAATGTGTCTATTCTGCATATCTTCAATGTGTATAATGAATGTTATCCTATTGTATAGTTGTTGTATGGCATAAAGCGCCCATTTTTAAAATATGTAAGTGTGATAAATGTGCTCATCACTTTTCTTTCTTTAACAACATAGATCCAAGTGAGCAACCCAAGGTTCTAAGAGTTTTGACACAAGCAGAAGAGATGTTAATAGTGTGGGTAAATCTAATATTGCAAGAGATAGATGCTCATGGTGGTCAGTATAAATATCAATAAGTTTTCCATAATATATTTCTTTGATAAGAAGATTACATTGCATGTTTAACAACTAGATTTTTTTACTGTGAGAAGGCGAGTTGTTCAATTCGAATATTATGAATGTTATTTGAAGAGACATTGTGTGATGGATACATTGCTTTATAAAATTGAAATCAAAAAGTACTACAAGGATGTTAAAATTGACATGGATTCAATTGTTTCTCTCCCAGAAAATCCTACTGATGTTTCTAGCAGGTTACATTATGTTCATAGTGATGTTTATGAAATAGATAGGATGGATGTGGATATTGAAACATATGGAGCTAATTCTTTGTACTATCATTCGTCATCCTTTATTTCTTTCTTGCCAAACGAATACAGGGAAGTTTTTCAAATAAGAATATTCATTGAGAATTTAAATAGCACATCTATTGAATCAATAGATTGGCCAAATATTGGTACATCTCCCATTAATGAATATAACACTAGAGGATTGCTAGATATGGAATTCCACATTTTATTCCCTATAGGTGATGCTGATTGGTTGCATCCTCATATTTGCATTGTTGAGATGCATGAATATGGTTTGCATCTATTGAAATTTTATGATCAAATATTTGGAAACCATCCTCAATTTTGATATTTCTTGTTGAATATGGTTATATGCCATAGTAACCAAGGAACAACTTCTTTCTTTTTGAAGAAAAATATTCATGAAACTGTGCCTGTTACTGTTCAAAAGTTGCATCAATAGCTTTCTAATATTCCTAAGAATAAGTTGGATCATAAATTAATGCATTTTGGATCTTATTTTAGGGGTATGAGGGATTATTGGAAAAAATGTTGTTATGAGCTCACTGACATGATCAACCAATTTGGTTGAATTACTTTTTTTTCTACATTAGGTGAAACTGACAGAAAGTGTTATGATTTGCATAGTGTTATACATCTAAACAAAGATTGACATAAAAAAAGTGAGCATGACAAAAAAATTCAAAATGTTATTTAGTACCTGCATATAGTAATTATGTGCATGCACCAAAGATTCAATATCTTTCATGACATAGTTTGCAAAGATATCTTGGTGCTAAAGCCTTTTGGTATAGGGTTTTCATCATTCCTTTTCAACTGATTTTTTAATGATTTGAAGAAAAAGGTACATTATTATGGTTAGTTATTATATGTTAATTGCATGTTTTAATTTTTGTAAGGTACGAGTGGAAGTGTAGAGGTTCGTCTCACATCCACAAATTCTTGTGGTTGTTTAAAGAACCAGATATGGAAACATTGGATTAGTCCAACCATTGCTGTCAACACAACAAAGTGCTACTTTGACAAATATGTTACAACCTGGAATTTGTGTGAGATACATCATTGAAATATCATGATCCCTTGAACTCTAAATAATGATCCATTTCTTTTGAATACTCAATAAAAAATTTCTTGCAATCCTGAAGAAGATTATGAGCACTTAGTGAACTATGTCCAAACGCATATGAAATGCAATGTTGATTCTTGCTTACATAAAAAAAGGGTATGTTTTCCATGTCACTAAGGTGCTCCATGGGAGGTTCGTTCGAAGTCAACATTGTACATTGATGAAAAAGGTAAAAAAAGGTATGAACCAACATGAAATGATGATTGTTTAAATGTCTACAATGTTGACATTTTAATTAAATGTGGCAAGAAAATGTTGATTTTTAGATAGTTGTTTCCTCGCATCAAGTTTTGAAGTATATTGCAAAATATGCTTCAAAGGTAGATAGAAGATCAAAAATTTATCACAAAATATTGAGCAGAGTTGCTAGTGGGAGTGGATCTAATAAACCTGCATTATCTACATATAGAATTCCCCTTGCTAAGACACTTGTTGAGCATGAAATTAGAGCTCAAGAAACGTGTCATTTGTTCCTAAAATTGGCTCTTGTTGTTTGTAGTCTCAATTTTTTCCTATTAAATGTTGGGAGGAAACTGTATCGAAGGGTTTTGCTATATTCTGATGAATTTTTGTGCAGAAACAATTCCATTCAGGTTTATCAAACCCAACATGTTTTTTTGGAACATTTGTGTTTGATAAAAACCACAAGATCATGGAGTTTTGAGGTGAATTGTATGCAGGAGAAGTGGAGGCCATGTAATAAGCATGTTGTTGTTCATGTTTGGGCATGATTTTATGTTATTCCTGATGAAGAGTCAGAAGAATTTGAAACATTTTGTTGGAGTGCATTGCTTTTATACAAGTTGTTTCACGAAATTGGTTTAGATATTGGGTTTTCAACTAAATGTACAACTGAGAATTGGAGTAATTTGAGATATCATGAGTGGTGTGTTGATTGAGGCCATTTTCCAAATAAAGGTAATGAAGAGAATGTTAATCCCCTTATACATGAAGAAAATGTTGATCGAGATTTAGAGGAATGGTAGGTTTTTTAACGGTTAGTTCCTCCGAGCTATGTAAACATCTCAGACCTTGATAATCTTGCTAGAAGGGACTACGATATCGATTATAATTTGTAGGAAACCATGGTCTCAAATGATTTTGTAAAACAAGGGATTAATTTTGTAAAATATGAGGAGTCTGTTGATGTTGTAAATGGTGACTTAGTTAGGAACACATATTTTTTGCCTTCTTCTGGAACTGGGAAGTCCTCTCCAATTGACTATATTTCTCATTCTTTTGTTGCTTCAACAATGGATGATAAAAGTCCTTTGTTATTTGTTTCTCCAACTCATATTGTTGCTTTTAACATACATGGAAAAAAATATATTCTACTTTAAAAATTCCTATAAAAGATATGAAACCACTGAGTAGGAAGGCTTTGGTAGTATTTCAAGAATAAATGAGGCACATTCGATATATTTTAATTGATGAGATTATATTATAAGGTCCAAGGATATTCATATAGATATATACTCATTTGCGAGAAGCGTTTCCTAAAAATAAGGATTGCCCTTTTGGTGGTTGGTCTTTCATTCCTTTCGATGACCTTGGCCAACTACCTCATGTTAGGGATAAACCCTTGTATCAAGGTGGAACAACTTAGGAAATTTTTTTGGGAAGGATTCAAGATTGTTGTCTCTGGAAAGCATTTAAAGGCAACAAGGAGACGATCCTAGACAACCATCTTTTCACAATATTTTACCCTATATTAGAAATGAAAAGCCATTTCTTACTGATTGGGATATTCTTATGAAGCGTGTTGGTAGTTGTTTGGATAAAAAATAAAGAACTTTATTTGATTTTTCTATTCACTTATTTGCGACAAGTAATCTCATGAATTTGAACAATTGAAAAATGATATGAATCGTTAAATTTTCTTATTGCAAGATGTGTTGTCGAATGTAGTAGAAGAACATAAATAGGTGATAGTGATAATGATGTCTTGGAGTGTGAAGTATTTGTATGTCGTGGAGAGTGCATGATATTAACATGTATTTTGTGGGTTGAAGTTGGCCTAATTAATGGTGCACATGGATATACTGAAAATATTTTCTTTGCACCTAGTTCAAAGCCACCACAACTTCCATAATTCACTATAGTTATTTTTGAAAAGTATTATCGTGTTCCATTTGATAGGGACTATCCAGTTCTTGTACCCATTTCACCTATTGTTTGGGGTTATCTGAGACATATGCCTTTGAAAATGTCATGGGTGTTGACAATACACAAATCACAGGGATGAATTCGCAATGGGCCACTTAGATATTGGAGACAAAGAGAGGGAAGGTTTGACATTTATAGCTATATCAAGAATGAAATCAATGGTTGGTTTGTAGATTTCACAACCTTTTCATTTTCAATTTTATGGAAAAATTCAGGATAGTGCATATGTTACACTTAGAAAGAAAGAGGAGGAACAATTGATATCATTTTTGGGGTATTTATCTTGAATACGATTTACTATTGATGAATACTTTTTTTGTAATTGTTGTTGTTGCTTGCAATTATTTTTATGCAGATTTGTAAGTTCTTTGTTCTATTGGTTGATGATTTTAATAGATTTTTTGATTGGTAAAAATTAGAATAAATTGTATCGATGAATAGTTTTTTGTGTGCTAATGTTGTTTTTTCGTTGGTTAGATTGTAATTGTGTCTGCTTTCTTTTCCCCTTGTTTTCATTTTCAATCCTTGCAAGTTTTATGTCTAATTAATTTTTCATATAGATTTTTAATTGTGTATGTTTGTATTAATATTTCTTATAGATATAGATATATATAGATATGTACCAATTTTAATTGTATCTTTATGTCATTCAAATTTAGATAGGGAGAAAAATGATGGTATCTATTACATCTCAGCAATAAAATGTATTAGAGAAGTAATAATTTTTATGTCCTATATTCGGAATAGGATTGATAGCAAACAAGGCTACGGTCCTTTTTTTCTTGATGATCATGTTGATGTCCTTCATGAAATAAAATCAGATGTGGAATACTGATACGATTTGTGCCAAAGAGAATTTAGAAGGAAATCATGAAGGTACTCGTTGGAAAGCATAAGTATCGCAATCATTATCCTATTGATTTCAATTGGTTCTTCTTTTGTCATCACTCTGGGTGTGTCTTAGAAGAGACTAGGATTTAATAACTATGTTCTTCTGGAGTTTTTAAAGTTGAATTTCATATCAAAATTTTTTTGATACTTTCCCCTTGATTTTCTACGCTAATGCCTTGGGTTTATTAATTTAAGGGATTGTAATTGCAGTGTATAAACATAACTACGATTTTAAATTATTGTTTCATTTTTTAAAATATTTATTTCATTATTTATTAAATGATTACTAATATATTATAAATGATCATTAATATATATGTTATCATCTTTATTTATTATTATTATTATTATTATTATTAGTTTTAATTATTATTATTATTGTTATTATTATTATTTTTAATTATAATTATTGGTTGTTTCTTCCTTACAAAAAGAAGCGGTATAAACTGAAAAGGTATAAACTGAAAAGGGAAGAATACATAAAAAAGAAAATAAGAATGAGATGTTTCGAACCATCTAATGTGGTTCATCCTGAGGACAAAGGTGAAAAATCAATCAATCAAAATGTTTATAGCAGGGATGCATCTGGTTTTAGAATGTTTAAATAACAAGGATGCATTTGGTTTCAGAGTTAACTGTTAGGAATTAGCCTTTAAAAATTAGTTGTTGAATAAATTTATAAATTTATCACTTTGATTTGTTTTATTTTATTTTATTTTTATTTT
>APFE031195125.1:86053-106339 GCA_000404065.3 Pinus taeda | reverse complement strand
TGTTTTTTTCGATTCGTCTCGAGAATAATTTTATGCACTTTGAAAATAGTCAAGAGCACCTCAATTTTGAACCTATTCAACTTATTCATTTGCGATCCATTGTACCTGTTACATAAATGTAAGGTTAGAAAGGATTGCATAGTGCAAAAAACAGGGGATTGATGGGCTTAAAAACACCATTTTCCACTAGCGAAAGGTAGGGGGTGTATCATATTAAAAATAGACCCCAAACCATAGTGTCCTTATGGATGTAATGCATTCACGACCCGAAGATGGTTTTTGGAATTTTGTTTCTCCAAAAGAAATGTTGATGGAAAGATGCAACAAATCTTTGTAACCTAGATATGGTTGTCGTGAATTATTTTATCCGTGTAGATGACAGGTGCAGAGATCCAAACCACAAGAATCTGGGGGTTGTATCGATAGGGCTGTATTTCCTGAGACAAAAATAACTCTATTTTCCTTTAGGCTTTCCATTCTAGAGAAGGCAACCAGCGATATTGGAAAGTTGGCCTTCATATATGTCACCTTCATCCTCCTCAGAGGCTTCACATCATCTTTTAGAAATGGTGGACTTCTAGGTGGTCACCACAATATTTTTTGATAGAAGGTGCTTGCATATTTAGCTGAAGCCAAGACGTTGAGTGGCACCAAAAGACGATGAGAATATCCATGGCAACTCTTAACAACAAAGCTAAACAACTATGTAGTGGGTTGTGCAAAATCTTCATATGCTTGACCTCATAAAAGAGTAAAGATGATTTTGGTGTCGATCATGATTCACAAAAGCAAACTTGCTCAATGTCAAATGTCTAGTTTATTTTATTGCTGCAATGTTTGTCTACTTTGACATGTGTTGGCCTATCTCTTGAAGGCAACACTACAATGGATATTTAGATAGTGATATAAAGAATCTAAAACCAAGTCTCAAAATTTAATTGCAGACGTGATCTTCATGATGAATGATGTAATAGCCCTCATAAAAGTTCCATGGAAAAATATATAAATACCACGGATGATGGGACACATATTCCAAGCTAAATGGTGGGCAAGAAATCCTAGGGGGTGTTCATTTGATTGTTTATGGCTAAGGAAATTTGCAAAGGAAATGGCTAAGGCATTAAAGAGGAAAAAAGGTATTTTGGTACATTTATTCCTGAAAATAATGGAAATTAGTAGAAAAGGAAGGTGAAAGGTCACATTTTGCATGTGAGGAGGAAATTGAAGGAAAATAATGGAAAATGAAGAAAATAGAGGCCTCATTAATAAAAAGGCTTATGAGGATCAGTGGGCAAGACTTGGTTAGTTTAGTTTTGGAGCTCTCTCATTATTCTTTGTCTCTCACACTCTTGGATACTTAGAGTTTTCTTGGAGCACTCTTGGTGGGTGTATTATACTTGGATTCTTGGAGCAAGAAGGTAGGGGAAGAGTGGGAAAGTGCAAGAAGGCATCAACATCAGCAACTACATCAGATTTATTTGTAGATATCGAGTTGCATCTGTGATTTCTTCATTATTTTTGGCATGCATGGAAGATGCATGTGGTTTCTTTGTTGTGATCTATCATTGGCATGGAGGGTTGCCTGGATTGACTGTGGATTACCTAGCCTTGCCATTTCTTGAATAGCCATGGTGATTATGGGTTTACTTTCATTTCTTTGTTTTTGTTGGTTCTCATGTTTCCTTAGCCTGGGTTGAGTTATTAGTCCTGGAAGACCTGGTTTAACAAATTCTCTCGAATCCCAATAACATCTTGGATTGAGTTACTAGTACTGGAAGCCCCAGTTGAAAAAATGCTCTAGAAGCCCTGTAAAAACTTGGTTTGAGTTACTAGTGTTGGGAGCCCTGGTTGGACAAATGCTCTAGAATCCCTTGGTGTGTTGAGCTACTAGACCTAGAAGCCTTGGTTGGACAAATTCTCTAGAAGCCCACTATAATTTGTTGGTTGAGTACTATTTAGGAAAGCCTTGGTTGGACAAACGCTCTGGAATCCCTGTATAAGTTGTGGGTTGAGCTACTATTTCTAGAAGCCTTAGTTGGAAAAACACTTTGGAAGCCCTGGAAGGTCTAGATGGAGACTAATCTGATGATAGTTTTTGGTGATGTCTAACCGTGAGGTGGAATCATTGTCTGATGGGTTGAGGTGGGTGGCCTCTGGAAGCCGTGGATGATTTTTTATTGATGTGTTCTCTGAGATTCCACATTCATGTTTGGAATATTCATGGGGGTGATTGGCTAAAGAGATACTTGGCTCAACCAATATATGGTCAAGTGGAATGTGGTAGTCTCATCTCTGGTTGGTTCATTGCATTTATTAATATTAAAAAAATCATTCCCTTAATTTTCATGTCCAAATGTACTGATATATATATGGATTTTGATGACTGATATGCTTATTGTATTTATGTTCGTATTATGTTGTTTATATTCACATTTACCCTGAAGGGTGTTACAAAGGGGTATCAGAGTAGATCGTCATACAAGTAGTGTATATTTTGCATGCAGGTATGTAAGCTAAGGATTATTATATGCGTATAGGGTTGTATTTCCTAAGACAAAAATAACTCTATTTTCCTTTAGGCTTTCCATTCTAGAGAAGGCAACCAGCGATATTGGAAAGTTGGCCTTCATATATGTCACCTTCATCCTCCTCAGAGGCTTCACATCATCTTTTAGAAATGGTGGACTTCTAGGTGGTCACCACAATATTTTTTGATAGAAGGTGCTTGCATATTTAGCTGAAGCCAAGACGTTGAGTGGCACCAAAAGACGATGAGAATATCCATGGCAACTCTTAACAACAAAGCTAAACAACTATGTAGTGGGTTGTGCAAAATATTCATATGCTTGACCTCATAAAAGAGTAAAGATGATTTTGGTGTCGATCATGATTCGCAAAAGAAAACTTGCTCAATGTCAAATGTCTAGTTTATTTTCTTGCTACAATGTTTGTCTACTTTGACATGTGTTGGCCTATCTCTTGAAGGCAACACTACAATGGATATTTAGATAGTGATATAAAGAATCTAAAACCAAGTCTCAAAATTTAATTCCAGACTTGATCTTCATGATGAATGATGTAATATCCCTCACGAAAGTTCCATGGAAAAATATATAAATACCATGGACGATGGGACACATATTCCAAGTTGAATGGTGGGCAAGAAATCCTAGGGGGTGTTCATTTGATTGTTTATGGCTAAGGAAATTTGCAAAGGAAATGGCTAAGGCATTAAAGAGTAAAAAAGGTATTTTGGTACATTTATTCATGAAAATAATGGAAATTAGTAGAAAAGGTGAAAAGTCACATTTTGCATGTGAGGAGGAAATTGAAGGAAAATAATGGAAAATGAAGAAAATAGAGGCCTCATTAATAAAAAGGCTTATGAGGATCAGTGGGCAAGACTTGGTTAGTTTAGTTTTGGAGCTCTCTCATTATTCTTTGTCTCTCACACTCTTGGATACTTAGAGTTTTCTTGGAGCACTCTTGGTGGGTGTATTATACTTGGATTCTTGGAGCAAGAAGGTAGGGGAAGAGTGGGAAAGTGCAAGAAGGCATCAACATCAGCAACTACATCAGATTTATTTGCAGATATCGAGTTGCATCTGTGATTTCTTCATTATTTTTGGCATGCATGGAAGATGCATGTGGTTTCTTTGTTGTGATCTATCATTGGCATGGAGGGTTGCCTGGATTGATTGTGGAGTACCTAGCCTTGCCATTTCTTGAATAGCCATGGTGATTATGGGTTTACTTTCATTTCTTTGTTTTTGTTGGTTCTCATGTTTCCTTAGCCTGGGTTGAGTTATTAGTCCTGGAAGACCTGGTTTAACAAATTCTCTCGAATCCCTATAACATCTTGGATTGAGTTACTAGTACTGGAAGCCCTAGTTGAACAAATGCTCTAGAAGCCCTGTAAAAACTTGGTTTGAGTAACTAGTGCTGGAAGCCCTAGTTGGACAAATGCTCTAGAATCCCTTGGTGTGTTGAGCAACTAGACCTAGAAGCCTTGGTTGGACAAATTCTCTAGAAGCCCACTATAATTTGTTGGTTGAGTACTAGTTAGGAAAGCCTTGGTTGGACAAACGCTCTGGAATCCCTGTATAAGTTGTGGGTTGAGCTACTATTTCTAGAAGCCTTAGTTGGAAAAACACTCTGGAAGCCCTGGAAGGTCTGGATGGAGACCAATCTGATGATAGTTTTTGGTGATGTCTAACCGTGAGGTGGAATCATTGTCTGATGGGTTTAGGTGGGTGGCCTCTGGAAGCCGTGGATGATTTTTGATTGATGTGTTCTCTGAGATTCCACATTCATGTTTGGAATATTCATGGGGGTGATTGGCTAAAGAGATACTTGGCTCAACCAATATATGGTCAAGTGGAATGTGCTAGTCTCATCTCTGGTTGGTTCATTGCATTTATTAATAATAAAAAAATCATTCCCTTAATTTTCATGTCCAAATGTACTGATATATATATGGATTTTGATGACTGATATGTTTATTGTATTTTGTATTATGTTGTTTATATTCACATTTACCCTGAAGGGTATTACAAAGGGGTATCAGAGTAGATCGTCATACAAGTAGTGTATATTTTGCATGCAGGTATGTAAGCTAAGGATTATTATATGCATTAGGGTTGTATGCATTAGGTTTATGAACATGTATTTGATGTTATGGTTACATTCAGGATAGATGTTGGTTGACTAGTGTAGCTATATGCACGTGTTGGATAGTCAAGAATGATATTAACTTGTAGTTCTATGCATTGCTATTATTGTGTTATATGTCTTCGATGAGCATGATAGACTAACTTGTTGTTGTTATGTGATATTAACTTGATGATTAGAGTCATTTCATTGAGATATTGATGTTATAATTTGGATTGGTCATATGTGTGATGGTTATGTTCATTTCCTTGAATATCTTGATGTTATATGTATTTTGTTAAACTGGTTTGACCTATGTAGATGGTTATGGTTGCAATATTTAGGTATGAACCGACATATTTGTGATATGGTGTCATACTAATCTAGATTGACTTTGCATATGTGTATGAGTTTACAATGTGAACATGTTAGTTAGATATTGTTATGGATATCATGATCTTATGAGTTCTTGAGTTGATGTGTTGTAAGGTTATATCATGCTAACTAGATTGATCATGAAGAAAAGATCACTTCCCCTGAGAGACATTAAGGTATCAGTTGCCTATGTATTATACTTGGTGTTTCATAGTTGATTATGTCGTCTATTTGGTATTTGAGTGTTTGGTGCCTATTATGTCATCTAATTTATTTATTTAACATGGTATGTTTGCAAGTTGGTTGAATGTTTGATGAATTACATAATATGAGTATGTGTTTCAATGACCTTGTTTTGAGATGATTGTACTAAAATATATGTGTTGAGACAGTTGATATGTACTCGAGTATAGTAGGTGATAGTTGTAGTACTATGGCTCATGACCATGAGTTGACTATGGATTATGACATGATTGTTTGTCTTCGTAATAGTTGATTTCAAATTAACAGATATGATTGTCTTTATATTTGGAACATGTGGTTGACATGAGTGAGAAGTTGCATGGTAACACACTTGGTATCAGCATCACAAGATAATAGTTGATGTGTCTATATAGCTAACACTTGGGTGGTGTGACATCATATAGTAAGCCTCAATTCCAACAAGGTAAAAAGTTAAAAGAAAGGAATTGGGCAAGAATTCCTTTGGCTATGTTTGGAAAACCTAACTTCGAATGAATGAGTGCTTTACACAGAAGAAGTCTTCATAACCTCGATTTTGTCTAACATTATGTGGATATGTGCTATATTCATGAACATGTACTTGACTTGTATATTAGCTAGTCTTTAGCTATAGGTGGATTTGTTAAACGATTGGATTCCCTTGATAGATGGCATGGATGTGTTCAGTTGCAAGTGTCTTGCTTGGCACAATTCAATGAAGTAACTGGTGTATTATTATGCTTAATTATACATCTATAGTTATGTGTTTATGGAAGCATGATGGAAGGAATTTCATAGAAAGACAACTTTCCATGAAATCTTGAAGATGGCTCAGGTTGAGCTTTCCTTGGGAACCATGGGGATTGAGTCATGGTGTTAGTCTTGTGATTTTATTCTTCTAAGCTTGATTTGAAGTTTTGTTTATGTCTAGTGTATGGTCATACCACTTTGCTTGCATAGTCATGTTGTTATTTGTTTTTCTGCTCTTCTTCTTATTTGTTTCTTGTCTTGCCTTTTCTGTTTTGAGTCTTAGGAATTGGTTGGGAAAGAGGAAATTTCATGGAAATTGGGAGATATGTGTGCTACCCAAACAACGATATAAGACCCAGATGAACCTTTGTGCATGAACAAGTGCATCAAAAGGTAAGACTATGACAGTTGGTTGGACTGGTTGGGTTCATTATGGTAAATGGACAGTAGCAATGCAGGCACAAGAAATGTAAGTAGAAAAGGTGAGGTAAATGGATTTGAGGCATCATATGCCTTGTCTATGTTGGGAAATATTGTTCTCAATATCATGCATGTTGTCCATGAATAAAGGAAGTTCTCTTAAACTTGACCATGATATCTAGTAATTATTTTATGAAAATGATTATGTTGAAGTTTATATATGTATACATGTATGTAAGTGTGTCATTGTCTGATAGGATCATCATTGTTTTATGCTAATGATTAGATATGTATGTATGTATCCATGTATCTATGTTACTGTTTGATAGGGTTTTCAGGGATCATTCTTGTGGAGGAATGATTTATCATGTAGGAGAACAACATGAAGAGGTTCCTAGTCTTACGAGGAATCAAGTGGAAGAGTAGTCATGACAAATATATGAGGTCAATGTCATGTGAATATGAATTTATATGCTTGTATTATTTCTATGTTTATGTTATGAAAGGTAATGCTGAAGGATACACCAATAGAGTGAAAGAAGCATGGTTCGCGGCATGCTAAGACAAGCATGGATAAGTCACATGAAGCAAGGTTTCTTGGTAAGGACATTGTGGTTTTGGATGTGTGGTACTATTGTTGTGCATGCATTGTATATGTTGTACATATTGCATCTCTGATGTGTGCACTTGTGGTGTTGTGTATACATAGCACGTGTACATGTTATTTATGCAATATTATGTACATGATGGTACAAGTAGGGTTGTGCGAATATTGTATATGGGGTTTTGTCGATATATTATTGTATTCATGATGTATATGCGGTGTGTGTGGATATGGTGCTATGAACATGTTGGATATGCAATGATGTGTACAAATAATGCTATGTGCAAGTGGTGTTATGTGCATGTTGTAGATGTGGTGCTATGTAGATATGATGTGGTGTGCATGATTGTACAAGTTCTTTTTTGTGCATGTGGTGTTGTGTATATGTTGTACACTTGGCCCTATGTGCAGGTGGTGTTGTGTACATGTCTTGCATGCGATGTTGTGTACATGTGGTATTGCATGCATGTTATACATATGGTCTTGTGTGCATGATTGTACAAGTGGTGCTGTGAGCATGTGGTGTTGTGTACATGTTGTACATAGGGTGCTATGAGCATGCGGTGCTGTGTACATGTCATCCATGTGATGCTATGTAGATATGGTGTCACGTACACATTGTACATGTGGTACTGTGTACATGAGGTATTTTGTACATATTTTACATGTGGTGTTGTGTACATGTTCTGCAGGTGGCATCGTGTACATGTGATGTTGTGCACGTGTTGTGCATGTGGTGTAGTGTACAGGTGGTACTGTGTACAGGTTGTACATATGGTACTTGTGTACGTGTGGTATTGTGTACATGTCATCGATGTTGTGTTATGCGTATGCGGTATTATGTATATGCATCATGTAGTCATGGTATTGAAACGTGTGTACTCGTTGTGTAGTACTTTGTGTAGGTGCATGCATTGGGTGGTATTTCACATTGGGTATAGATGGTTGCATTGTATTGTATACACTGGGTGTAGGTGTATGTGTTTTATGTCAAGTGTAGATGCATGTATTGCATGGTGTGGTATGCCATGTAGTTGTATGTGTGTGATGCACACTATGTGTCTACGCACATGGTTGAGGAGATGGCATTGGATGTTTGTTGAGTGTAACAACCTATCCAGAGTGTGTATGGAACAAGGAAAAATGTAGAAGCTAAGGATTGAGGAAAGAATAAGTATCATCATTTTATTTCAATTTTATTATGCAAGTGATTTATGACTATGGTATATGATGATTATATGTTATCTATGATTTTGGTTTATTATGGTTACATGTGAAATATGAATTTGATCTATAATGGTTGTTTTTGAGCTAACTTGATGTGATATTTTTATACATGTTGATTTGGTCAAAGATGCTAGATTGACTTCTTGTGACATGAAGCAAACAGGATTCCAAGTGTACCTTATTGATGAAGTAGCAATAAGGTATGATTTGAAGTTAGTTCAATTTATTTTGAATCTAATGGAAGTTATGTTCTTGGTACAAGGAAAATGAAAATGACTAGTTGGGCAGTTGAAATCGACTACAAGAATTAGTAGAAACAATGAAAGGAATCATAACATGCAGTAATATGTTGGTAAACCTCTTCGAAGCAGGGCCATTGTTGGGTACAGGTACCCAATAGTGTCCATTGATTTCCATGAGCATGCTATGACTGGTATGGTATTTTTGAGGTAGGTATATGCCTTGGTCTTTGAATCTTCTAATGCGAGGAAGTCTTTCCAAGGGATGGAGTGCCTAGGATGGGGGTGCCAACAGGACGTGGAAGGTGAGTGACTGCGTAACAAAGAAGGGAAGGTCATGGATGGATTTGTTTTAGACATTAGCATTGCCATATGGAATCATATGCACATTAAGAGTGAAACCTGGAACAATAAGTTGGTAATTGTTCGTTGAGAGGATAAGTGGCATGGGATTATAACATTGCATATTGGATGCATATTTGACTTTGTAGTGGATTTTAGACTTCGTGGGAAGGAGGTGAATCTTGGTATTACTTTGAGGATGGAGGTGTGATCCTCTCAATTTCCTTACTACGGATATAGACATTGTATTATTTTATTTGATGGCAGAGAAAAGGTGTGTGTGTGTATGTGTGTATATGTGGTTATTATAAATACCGTAATGAGTTGTGTTATAAAGCTCCATTATGGGGTATCTTTTCATGTTGTCATGATGTTTCTATTTTGAGTAAATCTTTCATTGTAAATATTGCAACAAGCTGTGTTATAAATCTCCATGGGCAATATGTTTTGTTTTCAGTATTCATGTGTTTATAGGTGTCATTGAACACTAAGGATGGTGTTCCCACAAGCGGGAGGGCTATGTAATAGCCCTAGTGAAAGTTCCATGTAAAAATATATCAATACCACGGATGATGGGACACATATTCCAAGCTTAATGGTGGGCAGGACATCCTAGGGGGTGTTCATTTGGTTGTTTATGGCTAAGGAAATTGGAAAAGGAAACAACTAAGGCTTAAAGAGGCAAAAAGGTATTTTGGCACATTTATTTATGAAAATAATGGAAATTAGGAGAAAAGGAAGCTGAAAGGCCACATTTTGCATGTGAGGAGGAAATTGATGGAAAATAATGGAAAATGAAGAAAATAGAGGCCTCACTAATAAAAATACTTATCAAGATCAGTGGGAAAGACTAGGTTAGTTCAGTTTTGGAGCTCTCTCATAATTCTCTCTCTCTCTCATACTCTTGGATACTTAGAGTTTTCTTAGAGCAATTTTGGTGGGTGTGGCATACTTGGATTCTTAGAGCAAGAAGGCAGAGGAAGAGAATGAAAGTGTAAGAAGGCATCGACATTAGCAGCTACATCATATTTTCTTATAGGTACTGAGTTGCATGTATGATTTCTTCACTAGTTTTGGCATGTATGGCACATGCATGTGGTTTCTTGGTTGTGATCTATCATTAGCATGGAGGATTGCATGGATTGATAGGGGATTGCCTAGCCTTGCCATTTCCTAGATAGCCATGGTGATTGTGGGTTTACTTTCATTGCTTTGGTTTTGTTAGTTCTCATGTTTCCTTAGCTTGGGTTGACTTATTAGTCCTTGAAGCCTTGATTGAGAAAACACTTTGGAGCGTTGTACTAGCTTGGGTTGAGTTACTAGTACTGGAAGCTCTGGAAGTCATATAACATCTTCAGTTGAGTTACTAGTCCTGGAAGCCCTTGGTGGGGTGAGTTACTAGCCCTGGAAGCCTTGGTTGGACAAATGCTTTGGAAGCCCTGTATAAGTTGTGCCGTTAGTTACTAGTTTTGGAAGTCTTTGTTGGACAAATGCTTTGGAAGCCTTGTATAAGTTGTGGGTTGAGTTACTAGTTCTGGAAGCCTTGGTTGGACAAACACTCTGGAAGCCCTGTAAGGTTTGGATGGCAACCAATCTGATGTTGGTTTTTGGTGATGTCCATCCATGAGGTGGAATCATTGTTTGGAAGTGGGTGGTCTTTGGAAGCCCTCGATGAGTTTTGATTGATGTGCTGTCTGAGATCCCACATTCATGATTAGAATATGGCACGGGGGTGATTGGCTGAAGAGAGACTTGACTCAGCCAATCTATGGTCAGGTGGAATGTGGTAGTCCCATCTCCGGTTGGTTCATTGCATTTATTAATAAAAAAAATCCATTCCTTTGATTTTCATGTGCAAATGTACTGATATATATATGGATTTTGATGGTTGATATGTTTATTGTATTTATGTTCCTATTATGTTGTTTATATGCAAATTTACCACAGAAGATGTTACAAATGACATCGTTAAAGGTATTCATGCTTAAAGAATTCTTGTGAATCATTTTGCATATACAAAGGAAGAATCTAATAAAGTGAGAGAAATCATTGCACTACATGCTCAGTAGAAGATTAGATTTGCTTCTTAACATTTAGTTTGAATATTAAAGTATTCCTTTGTAATTTGATCTGAAAATAATTGCATTGAATCATTTAACTTCCTTATGATGTATTCTCATGTTTACAAGTTTGTGAAGGAGGAAATTTCATGCAACCATCAGAAGGTAGCCATATGTTATAGGGAGAAACATTCATGTGACTATGAGGAAGCGGTCATGAGATTCAAGAATCAAGAAGTAGCCATAGGATTGGTTGCTCGTTCATGACCAAATGGAATTTTCAATCTCATGATTGAAGACTGAGTGGCATCACAATTAAGATGTTACTTAAACTAGTGGAGACTTTCTAAAGTCACCCATATCTGTTAAAGATTGTTCGAAATGTTAGGTGATTCAACATGGAGATTCTCATAGCTGTTATGGAGAGGGACAAAGATGCATTAGAGAGGATATTAAAGTTGGTGGGGGATTTAGAGAAGGATTTGTAGGGCTTGATGGAGACGATGTCAAACTAAGAAAATTACATTGTTTGTTCTAGCATTAAGGGGTTGAGTAGGCACAACATGCCCATTCGATCCCTCACACATTATACCTTTGAATTACTTCATAATTAATACATAGATGTGGATGTTTTTGGTCATTTTAGATAGTACACTAAAGAGAGATATGTAAAATTATAAAGTGTGGTACTAGCCTATAATGATTAG
Organism: Pinus taeda; assembly: GCA_000404065.3. NCBI lineage: Eukaryota > Viridiplantae > Streptophyta > Pinopsida > Pinales > Pinaceae > Pinus > Pinus taeda. Next base: position 94,743 of record APFE031195125.1, on the reverse strand, counting down.
GCATTTTCATGACGATTGTAGATTTTGGCAATATGCTATTTTTGGATCATTAGATTCTATAATATTCACAAAATCTATAATGGAAATAGTAAATGAACCATGTACATGTGAGGAAGAAGCATTATAATTCAATTAAGTAATATTTTGTGATTTGATGTGGTTTTTTACCATTTTATGTTAAGCAAAAACTAACATTCCTAAACTATTATCATTACAATAAGAGTTTTTTTTTTTTTTTAACAAAAATGTTTAAGTTTTATTTATAAAAAGAGGTTGGGCATACCAAATGACCTCGAATGAAAATAGATGTGAGAAATCTATCTCATTTGAGTCCTCCTAATCTGGCTTTTGTATCTGAGGTTAGCTGTTGAATTTAACACAGTTGGCAGGCTGAGTGATCCTTGCTTTGCTGAAGTCATCTTAGAGTTATGTCTTTCTTTCCTCTTTTCTTTGAAACTTTGGTGCTTTTCTATATTGATATAAAACACAGGTAACTATGTTCCATAGTTGAGATAAAAACCCACATATATTTAATGAGTTTAATTAAATTTTATCTTCCCCATCATACTTGACCCCACTACATGGTAACCCCCACTATGATCAACACTCGGTCGTTGTCAGATCTACCCCTACCCAGATCCAATGCATATTGCGTCCATATCTTTCCGACCTTTATCTCCTTAGGAGCACGTGATATGGGTGGTTTTGTAATGTCATGCGTCGGCCCTTAAGTGGCATTGCGTCCAATTCACATAAAACTATCAAGTAGCCTTGAACAATGCAATGATACCCCTTTATGGCTCTTGACGAAATAACTCCCCTCCTTTTAGGAAGTGTGATGACCGTCAGATCAAACCCTCCCAGAATGGATGGTTATCGTGTCCCTTGCTAACCTAGCTTTAACTAGAGATGTCTTCGTACCTGGCCCCACTACATGAATAAGACCCCTCCAAGAAAAGCAAGCGATGTCTATCAGATCTTCCCCCACTCGGATCCAAAAATAATCGCGTCCAATTGCTATCCAGCCTTTAACTCCGCTGGAGCATGCGATGAGGGCAGTTTTGTCCTCCCACACATCATGTCGAAAGGCACATCGCGTTTGATTCATGAATTACTTCCAATCAGCTTAAAGCAGTGCAAATACTACTGCTTACCACTCCCTACTTCTTTAGCCCCACACCTATTCCAGCTTGCAATGGCCGTCAGATCATCCCCCACCCTAAGCCTAGGCATCTCAACCATTGAAGCCTTCTTTTGACTGGAATCCTTTTTGTTCCCTATTATTATTCCCATCCTTGTTGGCCATGTGGGAAGCTGAAGACATGTCGAGAAGTGAGCCACTCTTCCTCATGAGTGGAAGTTTGTCTATGCCAGCTTTTTGATCTGCGGGAATTTGTCCTTGTATGGCTCTCCTAACCTGTTAAGGAATTGGGTACCTTTCTACTTCTTCTTCATTGTTCACTAGCATTCCTTGGGTTAGTAGACATCCTTTGTTAGCCATTATATCAGCTTCCTTGTTCTGAGATTGTAGGACATGACAGAAAGAGCATGAGGTGAAGTTTTGGGTCAACTTTCTTATTCTTTCTAGGGTCTTGTTTAGAGAAGAGCTATTGAGTTGGTCACCCTTATTAAGGGTTCTAATCAGGATTTTAGAGTCCCCAAATATTTGAAGGTTTTCCCATTTGTTCCTCTGAGCAAGCTGATACGCTTTGGGAAGACCTAGGATCTAACCCTCGTTGTTGGTTCTTTATCCTAGACCCCACTTATAACTATCATATTTCTATCCATCTACTGAATAAATGATTCCTCCTACACCTGATATCCCTAGGTTTCCTTTGGAGGTTCCATCGAAGAAAATCTTGAAATTTCCCTAATTTTCCACCATTTTTTAAAATCCACCTCAGAGATCCAGAGAACCCACTCTTGATTATGGCTAGGCTAGTGAATACTCTTATTGATGCTTTCCCATCTCAGGGACTCACCTTGCCAGCTGAGCTCTTCAGGGAGTAGGGAGTTGTCTAGCTTGTGAGGTATATTTTCAATAGTTTCCAGCAGCAAGGTTTTGGCCTTGGTAGTTACTATGGTGGTCGATTGGAGTTTGTTATTTAAGATGGCTTCATTCCTAGTCAACCAAATGACCCAGAAAATATATTTTGGGATTTCATTCCAAATTTTAGTCCATGTTGAGTTGTTGTTTAAAGAGTGTGGATATCAATCTCTCCAAATTGTGAAAAGACTAACCACTGAAGACTGCTGAGGGATTTTGGCATTAAGCCCCATGATTGCTTTTAACCAGACCTCTTGAGAAAAGGGGAAGCTAATGAACAGAAGCTCGATCATTTCCTAGTCCTTGCAGTAGAGAGGACATCTGTGAGGACCTACGATTCCTCTTTTCTTTAAGTTTTCCCTTGTGAGGGTCCTTCTGTGCATAAGAGACCAACTAAAGAAGTTGATTTTTGAGAGACCAAATGGGTTCCATATATGGTGCGAAAGCTTTGTAGAATGGATCTAATGTTTTTGTTCTTGGAGAGCTGCAAAGCCTAGTTGTGCTGAGTAAGTTCTAGTCTTCCCCCAGCCCCACTTGTCCCTCTAATGCAGGTGCACAAGAGCCAGTCGAGTGAGTTTATCTAATAATTGATGAAGTTGGGGAAGCATCCGATCAGGAGGGCGATGAAGGTCCTAGTTACTGTAGTTCCCTTTTGAGTTCCATGTAAAAATGTCAGCAAGTTTGTGAATACCTTTTTGGGGGAGCCTATTACACAAGTTAGTTATATCGTGTGCCAAGCTTAGGGGTTGGAGATCCATGATGTTGTCTTCCCATGGTCTAATTCTTTTCCCATTTCCTGCTATTCTGTAAAGTTGTTCATTTAAGAAATTCCAACCTTGGCTACATAACTTCCACAACGTGGTTCCCTTGTGAGAAGCTTCTTCATCAATATTCTTTATTGAGAGTCTCTGCAAATATTTTTTAATTAGAGCTTGACTTAAAGGGTGTCTTTGGTTTGAGAAGATTTTCCAAAGGATATTCCCTCCCATTGCCAGATTGGCCAACACATGATCTCTAACTTGAAGACCACCTTCAGGTATTGGCCTTTTTACTATGTCCCAGCTTACTATATGGATTTTTTTGTGGTTCCCCTTTCCTCCATAGAAAATTTCAGATCAGCTTTGCTAGTTGATCAGTGATCATTTTTTGTGCTAAGAGGAAGGAGACCTGATAGATAGGAAGGGATGAGAGGACTGACTTGACCAGAGTAAGCTTTCCAGCTGTGGTGAACCACTGTCCATCGCAAGCAGTCATTTTTGCCTTGATTTTACTGATAATTTCCATCCAGTGAGGGGCCTTAGTAGTGCCCAAGGTTAAAGGTAGGCCAAGACACTTGAATTTATCTCAAGATACATATCCGGATGAGGCCTAGGGCTTGGGCAATCCTGAGAATAGATTTCTAGTCTATAACCCAGCCATACACTGCACTTTTTCTATTATTGACCATAGCTCTAAATACTCTGCAAAAGTTTTGGATTACTCCGATGAAGGCTCTTGCTATTTTAATAGAGGCTCCTCCCAAAACGATAGAGTCATCTGCAAACAAGGCATGATTGATTGGGGTTGATCCTAGTATCGCCCTAGTTCTAGGAAGGTTTTCGTTGAGTTTCTCATCAGAGAGCTTTCGGCTTAGAGAGTCTACCATCAGAATATACATGAAGGGAACAGAGGGAAGCCTTATTGATTCCCCTTATAGGTTTGAAGTAGTTTGCAGGTCTATCGTTTACTAGAGGGGCTATCCAAGGTTCTCCAATGAATTCTTTAATCAATTTAAAAAATTCAGAACTGAAACCACAAGCAGAAAGAACTTGGAGAAGGAAGGAATGGCTTACTCTATCGAAGGCATTCACCATGTCCAGTTTGATGAGCATACCTTCCTCTTTGCGCTCGTGATTGGAAGGGATGATTTCCTGCACCAATATCACATCGTCCAGGATATGCCTTCCTTTAAAAAACCCTCCTTGATTGGGAGAGATGAGTTTTTCCATTAGAGGTTTTATTCTATTGGCCAACAACTTAGTGAGAATTTTGTAGGATGCGTTGCAAAGTGAGATTGGTCTGAATCTGTCGAAATTCTATAGGTTGGCTTCTTTGGAAATTACAGATAGGAAGGTGGAATTTGTGTTTCCTTATACTTTGGCCTTCCATAGGAATCCTTTGATCATTCGGTGCAAATATGCCTTGATGATATCCCAACAGAGTTTATAAAAGTTTATTGAGAATGCATTTGGTCCTGGGGCTTTGTCTGGTTCCATCTTCCATATGACATTGTTGATTTCTTCTTCAATGAATGACTTCAGGAGACTTGCATTGTCCTCCTCGTTAACCATCCTTGGAACATGCTTGAGGAAGTCATGCTCTTCCTCATTGTCCTCCATGACTTCTGCTTTGAACAACAGCTGAAAATGACAGGTTTGTGCCTCTTTTATCAAAGATGTGCATTTAAGAACAATCCCATCTAGTGAGGTGATTTCAGCAATGTGGTTTCTAGAGAGGCAGGTATGAGTTTGCTTAGGGAAGAAGGTTGTATTCTTGTCTCCAGACTCAAGCCAAAGATTGCATCACTTCAGCCTCAAGTATTCGTCCTCTTCTTTAAATGTTTGGAGGGTGCTGATTTTGTGTTCTTGCTCCCTATAAATATTTTCTCTAGTTGTGTCTTGTGTCTGTAGGCCCATTTGTAGATCCATCAACTACTTGGTGCTCTATTTTCTTTGGAGAGTGGGGGAGGCTATGGAATTTTTTATCCATTGCTTCAGGGCTATTTTGGTGGCTTTTATCTTTTACTCCCAAACAAGTTGGGTGATCCTTGCACATGAATGGACCAAGATTTGTTCACTATGTCCAAAAACCCTTCCCTGTTTCCCATAGTGGGCTGAACCAGAAGGGCATTGGTCCCAAGCTTTCTTCTTCTTCCATCAGAAGGAGAATGGGCTTATGGTTTGAATCCCACTTTGGAAGAATTTTTATGGAAATTATCATCTTCTCGGAGAGGAAGGAACTCTGAAGAAGGAATCCGTCCAGCCTAGCTGAGTTATGATCCTCCCCTATTATGTTGTTTGTCCTGGTGTATAGCCATCTTTTTGGCTTGAAGTCCATTAAGTCCCATTGTTGAATCAGGTTGTCCACTAAGGGAGGAAGCAGTCCCTACCGATTGTTCCTCCTATTTTTTCCTTTGGGTCTAGGGTTAGATTGTAGTCTTTGGCACTAATTATATTATTAAGGGAGTAAGCTTCCAAAAAATTAGTGAGGGTTTGCCAACATTGTTCCTTTTCTAAATAGAGTACATGAACAAAGAGAATAAAGAGAGCAATGTTTATCTTACATGGAAGGTGTCAGAGTTCGGTGTAAATCCAATGTTGTGTTTGAAAGGAGCTCTCAAGATGGAATTTGTCAACCTTCAAGAGAGTGGCTAACCCGTCGTATGTACCTCTAGCACTTACTGCTTTTCCATCTTTTGTTTTCCATTTTCTTTCCTGAGTTCTAGAAGGGTTTCTCCTTCTATTTTAGTCTCTTGAAGCATGAGGATCTCAGGAACTTCTAACTTTAATAGGCTCTTGACTACTTCAGCTTTTGATGGGTTCCTCAGTCCTCTGCAATTCCAAGAGACTAATCACATTATTTACTGGTAGGGGTTGGAGCAGCTCCTCCCTTGGGAGGCCTAGTTCTAATATTTCTGATGATAGACATCTCTATAGTGGCCTGAATACCTTGCATTTTTTGTCTCTCTACTTCTTCTTCTTTGGCTTCTCCGTGAGATTTCCTCGCCACTCTTTTCAAGGGCCTCTCAGTTGTTTCATCTTCCGAGGATCCTGATGTGTCAGGAGTCTTCTTTCTTGTCATATCGGCATAGGTTAGGGATCTAGAGGCACCTTTTGGGGTTTGGACTGGCTCTTCTTGCCTTTTGTTTTCTTCCATGTTTTTTGCCTGTTGTTCATTCTCTTTATCTATTTTATCTTGGGGTTCTTCTGGTCTATTGAGAATGTCAAAGGGATTTTTTGATATGTTTTCTATTGGAGGGACTAAACTTCCTTTTGCTTGGGGTTCTGGAGGAGGTACGCTCCTAATGGAGGTGGATTTTCCTTTCTTCCTGTTGCTTTGCTTAGATGGTCCTAGTTTCTGGACATGAGTCCATTGATCTCCCTTCTCTTTCTCAACTACCTCCTCTAATTTCATTTTACACTGCTTGGAAAATGCCCATAGTCATGGAAGTGTCTGCATTTAAATGGTAGTTTCTCATAATCTAGCACTTATATGTGTGACCAATTAGTCACTGTTATTTTAATGGCTTTAGGGAGACCTTCCTCGAGGCCTACTTCTACACAAATTTTAGCACAAGAATAATGGTCTCTTCTTTCTACTTGGTTGATGTATTTTCCCATCTTTTTGCCTATGGTTTCCAAGGATTTAGGGTTCCACTAGTGGAGAGGAAGGTGGGGCAATCTCACCAACACTAGAATGGTTGAGGGCATATCTTGAGTTGGGTCCAAGCCTTTGCCGACAAAATGGCTTTTTATTCCTTCTTTGACTAGTAACGATAGTTCCTTTGAACCCAAGTTTCAACTTCTTTTGGCGAGGGCCATAAGACTATGAATTGGCCGATAAGTCCTCTTTCTGCTAGGTTTAGAGCTGCTTTACAAGGCTCTTCAATAGGCAGAGCAATTGTGGGGATAGTTGCCATTTTTTTTTGTGAACTTCTATTGATTTTTGGATGCTGGCATTTTATTGCAAGTTGTAACCAGATCCCGGAATGCGGCTAGCTTTGATGGCAAGGTAGTTTCTTTTTCCCGACCCCGCACTGGGGTCATGGCTCTAGAGCTTCACTCATTCTCAAGGTTGGTTGTGTCTCTCTACCACAAGGCTTTGGTTGCACTAGGCTCTCACTAGCTGATTCCTCTCATGAAGGCTTCTCCCCCTCCTACTCCTGAAAATAATTCATGCATTGAAAAAATTGATCCATTACAATAAGAGTTTTACTTCTCTTCAATATACGAGTTTTCACTACACCTCTGAATTCTACATAAGAGACTTATGATAATATTAATTATTAAAATAAGAGATACAAAGTAATATTAATTATTAAAATAATATGTACAACTAAAAAACATAAATTTGAAAATCAAATTGTGAATGTTTACTTTTCTAAATGGATTGGATCATAGAAGTTTCTAAATTTGAACATCGCAACTATAATTTACATTGTAATTGACATGTGTTTATCAAAGAATGAAAAAGTAACATGTGCATAGCTCCTTCTATTCCTTGCTTTACATATGCACTGTCAACGTACACTTTCTGGTGCACTCTCACACATGATTGTTGTGGCAATCTTTGCACAACTTTTGCTATATATTGGAACAAATCTATGAGAAAATGGCTATGCAGAGAAAGGAGTAGACATTTTACCCCACAATATCTTGTATGTACGTATATGTTTAACAAAATTACCAATCAAACGAGAATCTTAGCTCAAAACAAGAACTCTAGCCAAAAAACCTCAAAAAACATAGAAAAATGATGCGAAAGCAAAAAGAGTTGATTCTACAACAATTTTATTTTATTTTATTTTATTTTATTTTTATTTTTATTTTTTTATTTTTTTCTTTCGGGGTACATATTCAACACTTTTAAAAAATGAGAATAAAACCCTAATTTTTTGGTGCAAAAACACGATGAAAATGAAAAGTGCAAATGTTGGAATAATGGTTTTTTTTGGGTAAATTTTCAACATTTATTAGAAATAATGTTAAAGACAAGATATCATGTCTTTGGAAACCCTTAAAATTTCAACAATTTTCAAGCATGATATTAAAGATAAAATATCGTGACTCTGAAAAACCTTAAAATTCCAACAATTTTCAAGCATGACATTAAATACAAAATATTGTGACTCTAAAAAACCTTAAAGTTCTAAAAATTTTTAGACATCACATTAAATATAAAATATCATGTCTCTAAAAAGCCTTAAAATTCCATCCATTTTCAGCTGATGTTAAAGATAAAATACGTATAATTGTGTTCAACCATAACATTAAAGATCAAATATCGTTGCTTACAAAAACCTTAAAATTTTGACAAATTTTCAACCATGGAATTAAAACAAAATACAACTACAAAACACCTTATGTTTTCAATATATTTCAACCATGGCATTATGGAAAAATGATATGACTAAAAAAAACTTTCAAAATTAACGCCTGAATGAAAGAGTCATTATACCAAGAGTAATTTCTTGTTTAAATGCTAAAACCATATCTATTTCAAAATCTTAGCCTAAGATAAGTTGACACATTGCAACAAAATTTAAAAATAAACCATCAAATTGACATGTGGTATATGCGAACTCAACCTATTACAATGAAATCTTAAAAATAAGCCATGAAATTGATATTCTATGGGGGACACTTGTCCATTATAGCGATAACTTTAAAATCAACTCTCAAATTAATACATAATGAGGTCAGTTTGCTAGTTGATGATCAACACGAGCACTACAAAAAATAAAACAAAACAAAAATTAAAAGTAAGACAATTTTGTTTTTTCTAATAACAACTAATACATAAAACAATATATTAAAACATAAAAAAAAAGGTTAAAAAAGGACTAAAAGAATAAATCAAACATGAAAAAGATAAATAAAAAATA